>ML327596.1:0-41402 GCA_005239505.1 Nicotiana paniculata
TACCCCGGATTATATTTGCAACGCCCGCTTAGTCTTTTATTAGACATAATTGAGCGTGATCACTTCTCCATTTGATTTTGCAACTATACTTGGAAGAGGGAAAGGATAGAACTAAGAAGAATCATGCATAGTTGAGTAGGGTACTCTGGTATTTATATCGCAGTTAGACATTCTTCTTTAACATTTATGTAATTTCTTCATGGTTACCCACGATCATTTGGTTTGAATACAGCTTATGTCAGGATAAGTTATGCTGAGATTAGTTATCCTGATATTTTTTTTATCCACTATTTTGTATGTTGTATTAAAATTGATAATTGTATAATTTTTAAGAAGAAGGTATAAGTTATCCAGGCACTAATTACCCCACCCTCTACAAGGCATAAGCTATTTCGGTACTAATTTTAATCCCGAAATAACTTATACTAAGTTTGCTAACCAACCAAAGTATAAGATGATATTAAACTTTTATACCAGCATTATACCTTCTTATACATCATACCAAACGACCTCTAAGATGATATAAAAGTCCAGATAAAGACTACGTCACTACTTAGAGGCAAACATTTTTCTGATTGACTGAACAAATAATTAAAAATGGAAAAAGAAAAAAAAATCTTTTCAAGTATGCTTGAGATGTAAATAACGCTCAACGCAGGGCTTACATGTCCCAATAGTTCTTGTGCAATCATATGTAATGAATTAGTCTTTAAACTGCAAAAATTCTTTAACTATCCTTTGGCTCTACAAAGCTCCTTTATTTATCACAAAACAAAGGTTGAGCATAAAATTTAGAGCCCTAATGTCTCATATTTTTTGAGGAGGATGGAAGATTTGAAAATCATGGGTGCACTATCATCTTTTTCTTTATATAGAGGTTCCACACGCTTCTATAATATGAGCGTACATCTACTCATATATAAACTAACTTATCGTCGACCCTAAATAGTTCAATTTTTCTTTCGATTTAATCGATTAATTAAAATTAGAAGCAAAAGTAGGAAATAAAATGCTAACAAGTCATGTATAGAGCATCTATCAATTGTATTATGAAGTAATAACTCAAATAGCCGCCCACCCAATTGTTTAAACTTAAAATAGTCGGTGAAGGTATAATGTATGTATAATTTATATATTATATGTATATAATTATGTATAATCTATCTATATGGTTAGAAAAAGTAAATAATGAATATGACGGGTTATTTATGTAAAGATCCCTTATATTATTTGATGAAAATTAAATTTTTGTATAAAAGGTGTTAAATGAGTTTAGCTTTTTCATGTAGAAACAAAGGAAAAGGAGATAAAAGAGGTGCCACGTATGTCAAAAAAAGGAGGGATGTTTTTCACAAAGAGATACTTACATATTTTGGTTGTATGAGTGACAAAAGTCTTCAGTGCCTTGAGCTAAATCACTGAACCGTTTAGTTCACCTAGCACTAGCACATGGGTTGACAGTATGATATTGAGCCATTTCAAACATGATACCTATGTATGTTTCAATTAAGATAACACAGTTTCTTATTAGTCCACATAATTAAAAATAATTTAACTTTAAATATATTATTTTACCTATATTATTTTTAATGAGAAACTTTTATAATCACGTAAATATTATGGTCGCACAAAGCTTTTACCCCTTAAGCTTTTAAGATCACAAGTTTAAAAAATCTACTTTTTTATCTTAAACTCCGTGCCGAATCAAACTACTTCATCTAAATTGAACGGAAGGAATACACATTTTCTTTACGATTTTAGTCAATAGCATGGGTTCACGGGCACTACAGTATTTAATCACATGAGCATGCCCCTACGCTTCAGTGCGTTTTTAACTCGCCTCATCCTAGAATGTAGGGGCGGACATTCGGTATTTCGATTCGGTATTTAAGAATTTCAATTCGGTATTCAGTTATCAATTATGTATACCAAATATCATACCAAAGTATTTTAGTACGATTTCGTATTTTTTATTTTGATTTGGTACGATTTCGTTTGAACTATTTTCTGCTTCATGGACCACAACAAAGGTTTGCTTAGCTGCAGAAGAGCAGTCAACTTTTCATTAGATTCTCATAGGAAAAAGAAGGAACTAATCTATTGATTTAGTAAAGCATAAAACATATTGATGACTGGGGAAAGAAAAAATTACGTACCTTGGACAGTATGAGCAATTGAAACCTTTAAGGTTATGAAAATGAACAACAGAACAAGCATAAAAGAAGTTAAACTTATGAACACTGTCACAATCCAAAATCCATCAGTCATGATGGTACCAAACTTAACCCGCTAGGTAAATTAATTAATAATTGTCCAGTTTCGTTTAACTTGAAAAAATAATTAAACAACAGAATTATCTAAATCTTATACATTTCCAAAGGACTGGTAGTACAATTCCATGAGCTTCTAAGAATAGAGTTTACAAAGCGGAAATGAAATGAATACGTAGTCTGTTTGAATAGTACATAAACAACACAATTTAATCTAAGGACCCCGAACAACAGAGGCAGCTACAACATGGACACGGTACATCTTCAAATCTAGCAATCCTCGAACACAACAACAACCGCAACATTTGCATGGAATATGCAGAAGTATAGTATCAGTACAACCGACCCCCTGTATTGAGTAAGTAAGAAACATAACCTTAGGTTGAAAGCAGTGACAAGTTGGAACATAGGTCGGGTCCAAAACCAATAGCAGTTCATAACGCTGTAAAGAAAATAAATAAGGAAATAGTTCAAAGATAAGATGCTCAGACTTTTCACAGTTTTCCGAAAATAATTCCGCTTTTCAAGAATATCAGTGGAAACCCAAGCCCTTTATCGAAATCATCGAAATTATGAGATGGTTTGAAAACTGAAATATTCCTGAAAATTCCTTTCCATATAAATAAAATATTTTATTTTCTTTCCAATTCACAAATGTGAAATACCTCTCTATAACCGCATATCAATGTGTGTAAAAAGTCATGAATGACAAAATACCGTATAACATGAGAAAATGCGCCTCTATGCATGTATGCCATATATGCATGTCAATGCCATGTATCCCAGAGATGAATCATGTACTCACACTCTCCACTCATCATACTCAACCACTCGGTACGGTAAATGACCCATACGGCCCAGGAAAATCCATCCCGGAACATATAAAACACTGACTAGAAGTCACCCGGTACCGAGGAAAAAGGGAAATCCACCCCTGAGGAGAAATCTATCTCCAGGTATCAAGTACTTCGGAAAAATCCATGCCCAGTAAAATCCATCCCTCAATAATATATAAATGCTCAACCACTCAGTACCGTATATGACCCATGCGGCCCAGGGAAATCCATCCCGAAACATACTCAATAATGACTATACGTTACTCAATATCGAGGAAGAGGGGAAATCCATCCCTGTGGAGAAATCCATCTCCATATATCAATACTTCGGACAAATCCACGTCCAGGAAAATCCATCCCTCAATAATATCATCCGCACTCACTGGGGGTGTGTTACAGACTCCGGAGGGGCTCCTACAACCGAAGCGTCATCATAAGCCAATCCAGGCATCAATCAATATAACATGCTGCGGCGTGCAGCCCGATCCCATATTGTCACTCATAATCAGGCTCTCATCCTCACCCAGTCATCAATCTCTCCAGTCTCACTCACACGCTCACAATGTCATGAAACTAGCCCGACAAGAATGATATGATGTATCAATAAACAACATTGAGACTGAGATTTGATATGAATGCATGAATATGACTGAGTACGATATATCAATGGAAATCAGTAAGATGACAGCAAGAAACAACCACTATGGGTACAAACAATATCAATATAAAGCCTAAACATGATATTTAACACGATTGATAGATCAATTACTTTATCACATGGTGAAAACATAAATATCAACAAACTCCAAAAATCCGACAACCCATTCAATAACGAGTCCAACCAGACTAGTTTCACTCAAATCCGACTCCAATTCGATGTTCAAAACTCAAAATTTTATATTATGAATAGGATAAAACACCCAATTCCTCTTTAAAATTCATCAAACAATAGCTAAAATCGAAGATAGACTTCATGGAGTATTAATCAAAACCGAGTAGAGAACATTTACACCAATTCATATGGTGAAAATTACTCCAAGAATCGCCTTAATCCGAGCTCCATAACTCCCAAAATGCAAAAATGACTGAAACCCTCAAAATAGAGTATTTTAAAATCACTGGGTGAATTAATGAATTGCGATCGCAGAAGTACCCTCGCGATAGCGAAGAAGAAGGTGCACTACCTATGCAAAGACACTACACGATCGTGCAACAAGCTATGCGATCGTGAAGTATGAACTGCTCAGCCTCGAAAATAACCTGCGCGAACGCGGCCCCAAGCTCGCGAACGCGATGAAGAAACCATGAAGACCTGCCCATCTCATCTCTACAATGCGAACGTGTGCACACCTACGTGAACGCGATGCTCGATCTGCAGTAACCTATGCGAACGCGGACCCATATTCGCGGACGCGATTAATAACCAATCAGCCTCAAGTTCTCCCTTACGCGATCGCATCCCTCAGCCTGCGATCACGAAGAACACTGGGTGAACCAGACTTCAGGAGAACCAGTAGTGAAGAAAGAAGGAAGAATGATCCGAAATCCATCCGAAACACACCCGAGCCCCTCGGGACCCCGTCCAATCATACCCACAGGTCACATAACATAACACGGACCTACTCGAGGCCTCAAAACACATATAACAACATTGAAGCAACGAATCACACCTCAATTCGAACTCAATGAACTTTGAACTTTCAAATTTCCAAAACATGTGCCGAAACATATCAAATCATCCTGGAATGTAATCAAAATTTGCAAACAAGTCCCAAATGACATGACGAAGCTATTCCAACTCCCGGAACCATAATCCAAATTCGATATCTTCAAAGTCAACTTCCGGTCAAACTTATGAACTTTCCAAACCTTCGAATTTCTAATTTTCGCCAATTAGCCGAAACCTTCTAGAAATATCCAAATGCATATCCTGGCATACGCCTGGGTCCAAAATTACTTTTTGGACCTAACGGAACCATCAAAACTCTGTTCCGGAGTCAAATTCTCAAAAAGTCAACTTGGTCAAAATTTTCCAATTTGAAGCTTCTAGGTGAGAATCATTATTCTAAATCAATCCCGAATAACCTGAAAACTAAAACCGATGATTCACATAAGTCATGATACATCACACGGAGCTACTCATGCCCTCAAATAGCCAAGCGAAGTGCAAATGTTCAAAACGACCGTTCGGGTCGTTACATCCTCCCTCACTTAAACATACATTCATCCTCGAATGTGCCAAGAGTTGTTCCAAAAGACATCAATTCGTTGTGTAACCTCACTATGCACATACCCGGGGGTGATCCCACGTCATCCTATCCCATATAGGTCTGATAACACAATATGACTGAAATTTCTTAATCCAACCTAGCCCATAAGCCTTAGAATCCAATTTCTATGTCCGATATTTCTATAATATCATAATCTCGCATCAACACATTGTAATAGTCCAAACAAGATGTATCAAGACATAGTCATAACCCAAGTTGAAATCACATGATATACCACAAAACTCAAACACTCATAGCGATAATTTCTAATCACAATAGCTGCTTAAACAACCCAATGCCGATAACACATCTTTTATCGAACAAAGCCTTGTTCTAACAGCTTCATATACTGCCAATGGTGAAAGAAACACGCAGAAACTCGCAACCCTTCGTCAGATCAACAAGTTGTGGAACTCCCTCCCATTCGATAGGAACTATAGCAAATTTCTAAGCCTATCAGCATTAATATCCTTCCAAATATACCACAATCAGATTCGATATCACCCATTCTAGGTCGGACGACCTCATTTCATCCACTATAATCACTCTAGTGACATGCCACACGAAACCCGAAAGAAAATAACCAATACGCCCTCAATCATGCAATGCCCAATTACTCCCTCGCTCAAATTCCGCTATAAGACCACAATAGAACCGCACCATGTGTTCCCAAAATTAACGAATCACAACTCCTCGCAATATAGAAAAGTAACTCATGAATCATTTCAGAACACGAATAATCTTAGCCACAACCGAATGACACGTCCCTCAACAATAGCATTATGGAGTCCATCAATCTAACTCGGTGTAGAATACACATCTTAATTGGGCCTACTCATGGACCCCCAAATCGACTCTGGGCCCCCACAATTACATGATTAACCCTTCGAAAGTCCACAATAGTTGAATCACAACACACACTATTACTGAGCTAGCTTCGGCCACTACCTTACAGCCCACAACTATGAAACAATATGCTCCTGAGAACTCCTAGTCTCCGAATCCCGTAGAACACACGTACCACCATATCTGATCCCAACTCCACCACCAGAATGTCTAACACTTCCCCCAATACACGATCATATCACGAGGGATACCTCTATAGTCCTTCTATGCCACAAAGCAAAATTTGAATATCAGTAGTCAATCAACCAGAAGAGTGTCGCAGAACCAATGAAGTATTCACAAATCAAAACACATAGCCCATCTGAAATGTATATTCTCATCAAGCCATACCAAATAGTAACATCATTACCTAGTCATCGAAAACCGCCCATGCCGCCTACGAATTTCATGACCTTCCCTTCAAAATCGAGTTGTGACCTTGCACCTGCAATTCTCAATACTACACAACTCCACATCCATTATGCCATCATATGAAAAATATGAAAATCTCAAAACCAACTCCGAGTCGCAAGCAACTACATAATCGATTATCCAAGAACTTTCCAATTGATTTCATCGTGGAGGAATCACAATACGCAACATGCCCCACACTCCAGTAGGAAATATACATATCAAATCATGGTAGAAACCATCAAGAACTCTCCGAAATCCATTTTCACTCAACCAAAACTTCAGGACTGAATCCCTCTAACTCAACCAAGCTAAGCAGGTCTCCAAAACCCAAGAGCATTGCCACGAATCACATGTAGAACCTCACCACATCATAAGTACCCAAAGAACCGGTCTTACTCATTACAATGCCGATCCAACCTACTACCAAGATGTCCTATTTCTCCGAGTTCCTTCTGAATTACCTTCAGATTGATTCTTCTCCTTTTCATAATACCAAAACCCTCAACCAAAACTCACCACGCGAGATCCTAGCATAAAACCACACCGCCCTAAGGCTCATAAGCCACTGAATGTTCCCTTAAGCACCCCAAAAAGTGCCACAACCCAAATACTTACTCTGAAGATACTCCCTGCGAGTCTAAAGCCATTGCCTTCACCTTCCTGCTACTGATATATAGAATCCATAGTGATATAGAAATTCCACATAGAAATTCCACAAGTCTTGACGCCTTCTAATGTAAATCTCAAATCCTAGCCAAATACAAATCTTGAAAATTTCCAATTGCTTCATTAAATCTTGAATCCATTCAGACCATTCTCAAGAGTCTTCCACTCTGCTCAAATCTCGACTCAACTGACCAAACAGACCGAACAACCTGTGCCCCATTAGCACAATAACAACCAAGGAAGTAATCCATACTCCTAGCAATCAGGCGAATCCCTACTTTGTGCACACTACATCCTTCACGAATAACAACTCATTCATTCAATGTTTACCATTTACTTACCAAACATAATACAACCCGTATCAATAAATTCCTTTACTCGAGTCATCCTCGATCTCAAACTCTACAAGTCATAACTGATTCACCAGTATACCTCAAACTAAAACCAATATAACACATAATCGTGCAATCAACTCGTCGGTAATAGACTCCCCCACTTGGCTCAAAGCCATAGGTCAAAACACACAATAACTCACAAATGCCCTTACTCTATTACTTCCATAATACCGCAGTGAGATTCAACCAAATCCTTCCTAAACTCCTATAACACAAACCATCTAGTACCTCAAATTATCTGCAAATCTCGCATTCACCATCATAATAGTCAGGCCAACTTCCACAAGCAATCTAAACTCAAATTTCAACACATATCATTCATTGGTAGCAGAGAACTTGCTACAAAATAACATAAGGATCACACAACCTCAAGACACCTCGTAGAAGATAACTCCACCTACTTAGCCTCAAACTGATATCCCTCTACACTCCTCCATAATCATAACTATTACGTAATCACTTAATCTCCATAAGTCTGAACTCATAACACAACATCAAGATCTACTTCACTCCACAACTAAACTACATGAGAGGTCCTTCAACACATCCATAACTCGAGGCCATACTCAAATCAAGACACAATTCAAACACCCAATAGTCCTTGCTACATCTCAACAAAACTCCTCCCGTCACATTCGAACAATCTGAACAAATCTTGCAGTCACATCATACTCATCACATAGTCATCCAATCACAAGTTCTACTAATAGGGACACAGACAGACATATAAGTCCAAAATCATGTGCTCATACAATCAAAATCTCCGTGCTCAAGCCACATCCAAAACCCGGCCTCAAGTCCTCTAAACTGGCCCATCATCAACATGCCAAAATAACATCTCGCACCTCAACCACGGAAATCCCAAGTCATCTATTCACAGCTGATACCGAGCGCTCATGTGCACATATGAATGCGTGGGAGGAATTCAAGGAGTTACGCTTCAAGCTGAATCAATGCCGCACGATAAGGAAAGAAATACGAAAAGTATAATCTAAATGTCTTGTAGCCTCTCGAAGATATGCATGGACGTAATCATCCGATCTGCAAGACTCTACTAGACACTTGCTCATGACTTGTAGAACCTATGAACCTAGGGCTCTGATACCAACTTTTCACGAACTAAAATCCACCAGTCGTGATGGCACCTAACCCAACCCGCTAGGTAAGGCAATGAACAATTATCCAGTTTCATTTAACTTAATAAAATAATTAAACAACAGAATTATCTAAATCTTATACATTTCCTAAGGACTGGTAGTACAAATCATGAGCTTCTAACAATAGAGTTTACAAAGCGAAAATGAAATGAATACATAGTTTGTTTGAAGAGTACATAAACAACACCGTTTAATCTAAGGCTAACCCAAACAACAGAGGCAGCTACAACATGGACCTATGTACATCTTCAAATCCAGCAATCCTCGAACACAGCAACAACTGCAACCGACATCTACACGCAATATGCAGAAGTGTAGTATCAGTACAACCGACCCCATGTATTGAGTAAGTAACAAACTTAACCTTAGGTTAAAAGTAGTGACGAGCTGGAACATAGGTCGGGTCCAACACCAATAGCATTTCATAACGGTGTAAAGCAAATAAATAAGGAAATAGCTCAAAGATAAGGTGCTCATCCTTTTCACAGTTTTTTCGAAAATAGTTTCGCTTTTCAAGAATATCAGTGGAAACCCAAATCATTTATCGAAATCATCGAAAAATTATGAGATAGTTTGAAAATAGAAATTTTCCTGAAAATTCCTTTCGACAATAAATAAAATGTTTCATTTCCTTTCCAAATAACAAATGTGGAATACCTCTCTATACCAACATATCAATGTGTGTAAAAACTCATGAATGACATAATACCGTACAATACGGGGAAATGCGCCTCTATCCATGTATGCCATATATGCATACCAATTTCATGTATCCTAGAGATGAATCATTTACTCACACTCTCCACTCATCACACTCAACCATTCGGTACAGTAAATAGCCCATACGGCCCAGGAAAATCTATAACGACCTGGCCGGTCTTTCCGAAAGTTATAGCCCCGTTTTCCCCATTTATTTTTATTTATGTGATGTTCAGATGTATTGTGTTATATCGGGTTGGTAGGTTCGGGGAGTAGTTTTAGAGTGAAATGATACACTTAGTCTCTTATTTGGAAGCTTAAGTTAGAAAAGTCAACCATATGTTGACTTGTGTGTAAACAACATCGGATTTGAATTTTGATGGTTCTGTTAGCTCCGTTAGGTGATTTTGGACTTAGGAGTGCGTCCAGAATGTGATTTGGAGGCCCATAGTAAAATTAGGCTTGAATTGGCGAAAGTTGGAAATTTGGTGATTTTGGTCGGCATTGGAAAATTAGATATCGGGGTCAGAATGGATTTGCGTCAGTTGGAATAGGTTCGTGGTGTCATTTTTGATGTGTGTATAAAATTTGAGGTCATTCGGACAAGCGTTGATAGGTTTCGGCATTGTTTGCAGAATTTAGAAGTTTAGAAGTTCATTAGGCTCAATCTGTGTGTAATTCTTGTTTTTGATGTTAATTGAGGTGGTTTGAGGATTCGATTAAGTTCGTATGGTGTTATGGGACGTGTTGGTATGTTTGGTTGAGGTCTCGAGGGCCTCAGGTGAGTTTTGGGTGGTTAAAAGACTTGGTTTTGGGTTGGCAATAAGGTTGAAGTTGCTGATATCTGATGTTGGATTTTTCTGGTTCCCTTGTACGCGATCGCAGGGGTTCATACGCCATGACGTAAGCTTATTTGGGGGCAGGAGTGAGTTTGTTTTACGTGATCGCAGAGACAGGATCGCGATCACGAAGGTATGCAAAGCTTTGCATCGCGAACGCGTGGCTGAGATCGCATTCGCGTAGAAGGAGTTGGAGCGGCAGAGAAGTGAAGGAATTGCTCTACGCAATCGCATGGAGATGGACGTATTCGCATAGTTTCGAGAGGGCAGTGATTCGCGATCGCATGGGTAATTTTGCGTTCGTGTAGGGTTAATGTGTGGGCATCCTGCTTTGTGCCTCGCGATCGCGGTGAAGGAAATCTGGGCAGTGTTAAATTTCAAAATCGAGGATTTGAACTCATTTTTCATATTTTGAGCTAGAGGGCACAAAATTTGGCGATTTTAGAAGGGATTTTCGTGGTTTTGATCGGGGTAAGTAATTTCTACTTGGTTTTGGTTAAATTTCATGATTACATCTTTGATTTTATCATCTAAATGGTGAATTGGGGTGAGAAATTGGGGAAAAAGAGGAAGAACCCTTGAGTGAGATTTTTGAGGTTTTGAATGGGTTCCCGTTATCGGATTTAAGTAAACTTGATATGGTTAGACTCTGGGGTGAACGAGCCTTCTAGTTTTGCAATTTTTGTCGCGTTTCGAGATGTGGGCACGAGGTTGGGTTTTAGCCAATTTCGGGGTTTTGGCCTATTTTTGTAGGTTTTCTTGTCGAATTCGTTTCTTTAGATTATTTTGATAGTATTGTTCTGGTTGTGGTTAGATTCGGAGCTTTTGGAGACCAAGTCCATGGGCGAAGGCATCCCGAAGTAGGATTCTACGCTGTTAAGATAGGTAACAGTTTTAACTTTGGCTTTGAGGGTATAAAACCGGAGGATTGATATCATGTGACCGTTTGGAAGTGATACCCACGCTAGGTGATGAGCGTATGGGTACACCACGAGGGATTGAGACTTGGTCAGTCCCGTGAGGCTGTGAGGCCTAATAGCCATTATTTGTGTTTATGTGTTTACCTGTCTGTTAAACTTGGTTGCCTTCATGTTAGAGATCATGCTTAGGCTTTATTCATGTTCACATTAGTTGTACTCAGTCATAGAAATTCTTGTACATGTTTACCTCAGTCTCTATTATCTTGCTGATACACTGTTGTTGATACCCAATTTTTTCCTCAAGTTATTTTTAAATTGCATATATACCTTCAAAAATATGCTTTCATAGAAATTGGTATTTTTCTATAATTTTTCCATATTTTTATTAATTTATTTTAATTTATCCAATATTTTATTTCTAATAATTAATTACAAAATTGCATTACAAATAATTTCAAAAGCTTTTCTTGATTTAATTTATTATTTAGGGTCCTACTAAGACCAAATTATTTCATAATTAGCCAAATTGGCACTCTTTGGCTATGATTGTAATAACTTTGCAATTATAGCGCAATCATATGTTTTATACTATTTTTATCCAGTAATTAGTCATTTTGTATTTTTTTAATGCTAACCAGTCATTTTAATTTATTTTCTAAGCATCAATTCCATTTTATACAATTATTAGCTATTTTTATGAATTGTTTTATCTAATTTAATTAGGTATTTAACAGCTAGCCTCTTTTATTTCAATTATAGCCTAAAATTAGCCTAATCCCTAAACCAATTAAATAACCCAATAGACCCCCAAGGCCAAACATAAAACTAATCGGCCCAATCCGGATTCAATCTCGACCATTGATCAAATTTGATTAACGGTCCAGATCAACTCTTACCTAATTTAACCCTAAACGACTAACCCCCCCTCCCCCCGTATCTCATTCACACCCCCTCATTCATCTCTCTACTCTCTCTCTATCCCCAGGTTCTCTCTAGAACTTTCCCTTGTCTCCTCTTCTCCGATGAAGTCTGTTCATCTCCTCCGGCCACCTCTCTCGTCGGAAACCATGACCTCTCACCATCCCTAGCATATGTCTCACCTCCACGCCGGGTATCACTACCTTGAGGCCCTTAGAGGAACCAAAAGGCGGTTCACTCATCTCTCATGGTTTCTCATGTCATTTTTCGGCCGTCCATGGCCGTCCGAGTAAGATCCTGTTATTTCCGGCTAGAACCAATGGTTCTTAACCCGTTTCTCCTTCTCTTTGGGTTGTCTCTATGAAACCCTAAAATGTTAGCCCTGATTTTCTTAGATCTGCAATAGATCTGGGCACGTTATGAGATACTCTCTTGTTTCTTTAAAGGTTTTCCGATTTTCCCTAAAAATGACTCTTTATCTTTGAAACTAGGGTTTTTAAAACCTCTTTTCAAAACACTTTTCCTTCTGATTTTAATACTATTCTATGGTCTTCATCTATTTAAACGTTTATCTAAGTTCCTCTCTTTTTATCTGGGTTTTTATGTTTAAAGCCTTAAGTTTCTTAGTTTAATCTTCGACTCTGAGTCCGTCTTTGAGTATATGTTCGATTAACCTGCATATGTGTTTGTTTCTCATGAGCATCTTGTGATTCTGTGATTTTTACCCCATGTTTGCTTGATTAGGGTTTCTGATTTCGATAATTCTTGCCTATATTATGATTATTCTATTAATTTGAACTATGCTCATGCGAATTCTTGACTTATGTGGTTTTACCCTATGTTTGCTTATTAGGGTTTCTGACTTTCGAGTATATTCTATTGTTTCTCATAAGCTTGTGCTAATTTCTCCTAAAAATCAGTATTATTCTCTATTTGTGGGTCTTCAAATCCCTATGATTGGTTATTCATTGATCTTGCATGATATTCCATACTGATTCTTGAGATATTTCTTTAATTAATGTTGGTTTCCTGTTTACCCTTTGCCTATAGCATGTTACCCCGCTCATGTATGATCTTCTCCTTGAATCTATGACCTGATTTGAATTATTCCTTGTTTGTGAGATGTTTTCCTTAATTAAGGCTGATTCCCTGTGATTTTAGTCCCATCCGTGATTCTAGGGCTAATTTCCAGAACTAATTTATATTTTTACCATATAAGCATGCTCAGTATATTTTTTCCTTATTTGAGATACTATGTACTTAACCTTTATTACATGCCACATTCTTTACTACTCCTATTATGGTATAATCAGCCTTCTAAGTGATTCTTTCCTTATTTGATACAATTTACACCCGTTTGAATCATGACTCCCTGATTGAAGGGAGTCCAGACCTTCGATTGATTTTAATTGGTATTGTTTCTAATTATGTTACTCTCTGCTCGTTTTAAGAACTATAAATACTCTTTCTTTAGTACAAACACACACAGACACAAGCATACTTATTGCTCTCTCTCTCTTACTTTCCTACACACTCTCTTTTATTAACTACTGGCTACTCAGTCGGCTGAAAGCCAAGACTGAGTAACTTATTACTGCTCTATTGCTCTACTTGCTCTACTGCTCTCTTACTCTGCACAGTACTGTCCTATTGCTCTACTTCTCTGCACACTACTGTTCTATTCTCTCAATCTTGATTGGTATGTCTTCTATTTGATTTACAGCATCCAAAACAACATGTTTATGTTTGTATTGCACTTTCTCTTATTCCTTTTGTGCTTCTACTTGGGGTGTACTGTTTACCCTGTAACTAGCATATCTATTTTTTCTATGTGATTTCCCTTCCCCTTTATTTCAGCATGTCTACTGCTCCTCTTTTTGTTTGTTACAATTCTGCCTTACTCCCTAACCCCAGTACATTATCAGCATGTGTGCGTGACCCCTAGCTACTAAGTAATCCTGAACCCCTTCCCTGAACCTAATGTATGAACCTGTTTAGCATCCCTCAATCTAATATTGTTAAGCTCCTGGTATGAACATTTTGTGATAGAATGTGTTGTGACTTTTTAAGACCTGAAATGCTTTCTCTGATGTCTACCTGTGTGCAAATATGCTCTTACATATGAATTACTTGTCCCCAAACACCTTTCCCCTGTTTGTGTTTGCTTCCCTGAACTATGTGTGCTATTCTGATTCTGAGATTGCCCTACTCACCTTCCTTAAAAATTGTTTTCAAATAAGAGTTAAACTCTTCTATTGTTTTTCTTTCAAGAACTGATTCTAGATGGACCATTTTCAAACTGTTTTTCTCAACTCAATTCCTTTTAAAACTATATCAAGCACTCTCACATACTCTTAGAAGTCTAGGTTCTGCCCCTTTAGTGTGTGACTGCTTTGGGACCCTATGAGCTCCCTGTGAACTCTGACACACTAAGGCTGGCCCTTCCACACTGCACTTACTCAAATTTGGTTATGACTCTGGGTGTGAGCACTTGCCGGGATCCCTTGAGATTCTTAGGGAACTCTGACACACCTGGATCATGTGAAAGGTTGTGAATAGAATGGCAATAAGGCATCCTGGAGATTCTGGGCCTATCAGTAGGCTCCCTATAGTATAACTTCATCTTTTCATTATCCAGTCATGTAATTCATGCAAATGACCTGTAATAATTGTTGTAAACAACTCTTTGGGGATGGATAGTGAAAAAGGATGGGTACTACGCATGCTATAGTTATTAAAGGGTAGAAACATGTCCTTAGGTTTATATTCTTGATTTTGTAATAGAAACCATGTTTAAGTTATCATGCTGCATTAGAAATCATGCCTTAGAGTCATACTTACTCAAATCACACCTAGTTTAAATATATGTGTCTAAAACAGTCCTTGTTCTAATAATCTGGAAATCGGTCTTTGGTAAACACTTAGAATCACATGCTATTAGGATTGGTAATCTGAAACCCTTTTAACAAAGTTGTACAACTGCTGCATGTGATTTTACACCTAGGCAAGCCTTAGGAAATCAGTTTCAAGGAATAAAACTAGATCTGTCTTTGTGATCATGTTTAACTACCAGCATGCTAAAATCAGTAGGCAAGCCTGATTAAGACATCCTCTCTGAGTTATGCAATAAATTTGTCGTTGTGTTATCACTTAGATACCATGCTTAGGATCTGAACCTGAATCTGGACCTTAACTGTGTATGAGTCATGTTGTTTATGTGTACTATGTGTGGAGGTATACATGAGCCTTTTATTTGCCTTCCATGCGCCCCTTAATTGAATCCTATATGTTTTATTATGTCACGCCTTAGTAATTTTTCCTTTAAAATCGGAGGGTCTTCGTAGCACCTGCCTTATAGGATAGAAGTCCTAAATTCCTCCGGGACTAATAGGAAGGGACGGGTAACAGCATGCAATAGAGGTCGAGACCAACACTCGATTTAGTTACTTTCACGGGGTGGGAAAGGGTAGAATATGGATATGATGATCGATGCGCTAATACCACGTGTAGCCCCTCTTCGAGGAGTGTCATACCGGGTATTTCATTGATGTGATCCATATNATTTAGCCGGGAACCACACTTGTGGATCCTGAGGGGTGCCTGACACCTTCCCCTAAGGATAATTTCAAGCCCTTACCCCATCTCTGGTTAACAACGTAGTTGTAGATGAACCCCTTTGGTGTCCTAACGCACCTTTAAAAATCGTTAGGTGGTGACTCTCAAAAACACAAACCCTTTTCCCAAAAGGAAAGGGTTGTCTTAACCGAATGTCATTAACCCGATCTCCGCGAGGAAAGAGGGTGCGCGACAGCATGGTGACTCTGTTGGGGATTATAGGCTTTTACCATTACAAACCGCTTTGTGAATTTTTCCGAGTATGCTTTGTTTGATATTTTCTCCTTTCCTTTTTCACCCTCTATGTGAAATTAATTGTTCATATCTTTCAAATATTTATTCCTTCCAAAAGGCAAAACTGACATGTTTCTTTGTTTTTCTTTGTAACCGCTTTAAATCATAACTGTTGTATTTACCGCTTTCCTTACATGCAAATACATGACAACATATTTTTAATGCTTATTTATTATTGCATAATCATGCTCAACGTTCATACTCCACTCGTGCCAAACAAAATACTATAGTAACGCTTGATGAGTGGTTGCGCTCTTCCTATATTACTACCCCCTAAATTCGAAAAGGCTTATTTGCGGTAAAACTAGTCGATCAGCGGTGCAGTCGACGGTTCCGTGTCTTTCCCTCTTGAGTTGTCTGCTCGAGGGTACCAGTCTAAAACCCCATAGAAACCTTACTCCGTTATGTTGTTTCATGCATCATGGTCAAACCTAACCAGTCTAAAGTGTTGTCCGCACGATAGCTTTTAAGACAGCCTTATCCAAAAGTCCACCGGGTTTTTCATAATCCCAACGGACACAATCACGTTCTGTGCATTTATTTGGAGAACTAAATGCTTGTATGCTAATTATAAGTGTATAAATAGTCGATTCTGGCGGTGGTAAGGGCCTAACTATGTTTGTCTTGCAGAATATGAGGTACGAAGTCCCTAGATTCGGCATGGTCAGCAATATCCATCCAAAGCTCCTGAACTAGTGGAAAGACCTTTCCTCCAGTGATAAGAAACACGTCAAGAAATACCTACTGCTAGGACTGCGTGATCTAGGGTAACTGTTCGATGGGATCAAGGGTGTCGAATCTGGAGAAGGTCTTTCTGGGACCAAGTAGGATAGGATTTCCTTTTTTTCGTTTTTATCAATGTAATAAGGCCAATGACCATTAGTGACTTTATTTCCTGCTTACTATTTTAGTGTCGTTTTGGATTCGTCTATTTCTAATTTAATGAAATGAGGCATTTTGGCATCTAAGTTCTCCAAATCAACTTGTCGCTAGGCCTACCTCGGGCACAACAAGGCTCCCAAATTGGGACACGCTTTTATATTCTTACACTATGTGTTTAAATACTGCAATATTTTCTCATAATCCTCACTGACTTGGATACCTTTTGTTTTTGTTTCTTTCTGTTGATTATTCCCCTCCCCAAAGGTTGGTTCGTGCATTCTGGCATCATCATCATATCACACAAGATCCAGGGCCTGACGAGTCCCAGGGTAGCAAGGCTGAACAAGCATTGTTTATTTCATTTTGCTAATGATTTCCTTTTCCGCATATTCATTTTTTGCATTTTCCAATAAAAACTCCAATGTTCCAAAACATTCGAAAATCACTTTTATGTTTCAACGAATCTGTATTCATTTATTATCATTTTCTCTCCTTATTTTATCTTAAACCATTACTATTTCCTGTCTTGATGAACCAATGACTGTGACATGCAATGAGAAAATGCAACAAAAGGACAGTGATTCAGAAGAAGAAGATATCATACCCGCTGCAATTATAAGAGAAGTTGAGGATTTTGAAAATAGACCTAAGTCCAACCTGGACGAGACTGAAATCATCAACCTGGGAGATTCAGAAAACATCACGGAAACACGAATCAGCATTCATTTGTCGCCGTCAGAAAAGAAAGAATACGCCGAATTTCTAAAGGAGTATGAGGACATATTCGCTTGGCCGTACGACGACATGACTGGTCTAAGTACGTCTATTGTGGCTCACAAATTTCCAACCAATCCAATGTGTCCACCGGTAAAACAAAAGCTCAGTAAGTTCAAACTCGACATGAGTTTGAGAATCAAAGAAGAAGTCACCAAGAAGATCAACGCCAAGGTTCTCAGGGTACTTGAGTATCCGACATGGTTAGCCAACATTGTGCCAGTACCAAAGAAGGATGGGAATGTCAGAGTATGTGTCGACTACCGGGGTCTCAACCGGGCTAGTCCGAAAGAAGACTTCTCTTTGCCAAATATACATATCCTGATTGACAATTGCGCCAAACATGAACTACAATCATTCATGGATTGCTTCGCTGGTTATCATCAGATCTGAATGGATGAGGAAGATGTTGAGAAAACGGCTTCCATTATGCCGTGGGGAGTGTACTGTTATAAGATGATGCCTTTCATCCTGAAGAATGCAGGGGCCACCTACATGAGGGCTATGACCACCATCTTCCACGACATGATTCACAAAGAGATTGAGGTATACGTGGATGATGTTATTATCAAGTCTAGGAAAGCCACTGACCACATAGAAGATTTGAGGAACTTCTTCAAAAGGTTGCGGAAATACAATCTGAAGCTGAACCCCGCGAAGTATGCATTCGGGGTTCCTGCTGGAAAGTTGCTCGGGTTCATTGTCAGCCGCCGAGGGATAGAATTAGATCCGTCAAAGGTCAAAGCCATTCAAGAACTACCACCGCCAAGGAACAAGAAATATGTGATGAGTTTCTTGGGGAGACTTAATTACATAAGCCGATTCATAGCACAATCTACAGTTATATGTGAGCCGATCTTCAAGATGCTGAAGAAGGACGCCACAACAAAGTGGACCGATGATTGTCAAAAGGCTTTCGACAAAATCAAGGCATATCTGTCAACACCATCAGTCTTGGTACCGCCTGATCCAGGTAGACCTCTGTTATTCTACCTTGCAGTGTTAGATGGAGCTTTCAGCTGCGTTCTGGGATAGCACGATGAAACAGGAAGAAAGGAGCAAGCCATTTATTATCTCAGCAAGAAGTTCACTCCGTACAAGGCTAGATATTCTCTATTGAAACACAATTGTTGTGCTTTGACTTGGGTAGCTCAGAAGCTGAGGCATTACTTCTGTTCCTACACAACGTATCTCATATCGAGAATGGATCCATTGCAGTACATCTTTCAGAAGCCCATGCCCACTGGCAAGCTAGCCAAGTGGCAAATCCTGTTGAGTGAGTTCGATATTATCTATGTGACTCAGAAAGCAGTCAAGGGACAAGCGCTGGCAGACTATCTTGCTGAGAACCCTGTAGATGGAAAATACGAACTCCAATTACGTATTTTCCTGATGAAGAGGTATCATTCATAGGAGAAGACATTGCAGAATCCTATGACGGTTGGAGAATGTTCTTCGATGGAGCAGCAAACTTCAAGGGAATTGGTATTGGAGCTGTCCTAATATCAGAAACCGGTCAGCATTATCCGGTATCTTCCAAACTCAGATTCCCCTGCACCAACAATATGGCAGAGTATGAAGCCTGTATCTTAGGGCTCAACATGGCCATTGACATGAACGCCCAAGAGTTGTTAGTGATTGGTGACTCAGATTTGCTGGTACATCAGGTACAAGGAGAGTGGGCTACCAAGAATTCCAAGATACTGTCGTATCTGCACCACGTACAGGAATTAAGAAAGAGGTTCACGAAGATAGAATTTCAGCATGTCCCCAGAATCCAGAATGAGTTTGCCGATGCATTGGCTACTTTGTCTTCAATGATCCAACACCCAGACAAGAATTTCATTGATCCTATTCCCATAAAGATCCATAATCAGCCAACTTATTGTGCCTATGTCAAAGAGGAAGAAGACGGAAATCCTTGTTTTCATGACATCAAGGAGTATTTGGCAAAATGAGATTACCCAAAACTTGCGAATCCCCCTAAAAAATGCACACTTCGAAGACTATCCAACAACTTCTTTCACAGCGGAGGAATCCTATATAGGAGGACTCCCGATTTGGGATTATTACGTTGTGTCGACGCAAAGGAAGCATCCAAGCTGCTATAGGAGATTAATGTTGGGACTTGTGGCCCGCATATGAACGGTTTTGTTCTGGCAAAGAAGATACTTCGAGCTGGTTATTTTTGGATGACTATGGAAATGGACTGCATCCTGTATGTCCGGAAATGCCACCGTTGTCAGATACACGTAGATATGATAAAGATACCTCCAAACGAGCTCAACGCAACAAGCTCACCATGGTTGTTCGCCGCCTGGGGCATGGACGTTATTGGACCAATCGAGCATGCCGCCTCCAACGGACACAGGTTCATTCTGGTAGCCATCGACTATTTCACCACATGGGACAAAGAAGCATCCTATAAAGCAGTGACTAAGAAAGTCGTGGCAAACTTTGTCCGCAACTGTATTGTTTGTCGATTCAGGATTCCTGAGTCAATCATCACCGACAATGGTTCCTATCTCAACAGTGACTTGATGAAAGCTATGTGCGAGGCTTTCAAGATCAAACACAAGAATTCCACTGCTTATAGACCTCAGATGAATGGACCTGTAGAATTCGCCAACAAAAACATCAAGAAGATACTAAGAAAGATGATAGAAAGGCACAAGAAGTGGCACGAGAATTTATCATTTGCCTTATTGGGATATCGCACCACAGTTCGCACCTCAACAGGGGCAACTCCCTATATGCTAGTTTATGGTACTGAGGCTGTTATTCCTGCCGAAGTTGGGATTCCATCTCTAAGAATTATACAAGAAGCTGAGCTCAGCGACGCAGAATGGGTAAAGAGCCGTTATGAGCAACTAGCCCTCATAGACGGAAAGAGAATGAATACAGTCTGTCAGGGTCAACTCTATTAGAATAGAATGACCCGAGCCTTCAACAAGAGATTCAAGCCTAGACAGTTCACACCGAGGCAGCTGATGCTGAAGAAGATCTTTCCACATCAAGACGAAGACAAAGGGAAGTTCTCTCCCAACTGGCAGAGTCCGTACATGGTTCATCGGGTACTTACAGGAGGAGCACTTATACTCGCAGAAATGGACAGAGAAGTCTGGCCAAAGCCAATCAATTCAGATGCAGTCAAGTGCTACTATGTGTAATATTTATGCTTTCTCAATGATGTAAATTGAACTATGCCTGACTTGATTCCCGTTTAAGAGAGGATACGTAGGCAGCCCTATGGGTTCGGTCACAATTTAATAAAAATTTCATTTATCCCCGCAATTGGAAACTGGGGCAGAATTTTGAGGAGGACCCTCAAGATTCTGAAGCAAGATCAGCCAATCGCAGTACGAGAAACAGTCAGAGACATTCACCCATCAAACTGGGGCAAAATTTTGAGGAGGACCTTCAAAATTCCGTAGCAGGAGAGGTTGCAATGTCCCAAGACGTGTCACGCTGTTGATACCCAATTTTTCCTCAAACTATTTTAAAATTTGCATATGTTCCTTCAAAATAACTTTTTATGATAACTGGTATTTTTTCATAATTTTCCATATTTTATTAATTTCTTTTCCAATTTATTCAGTATTTTAAATCCAATAGTTATTCATAAATTGCATTACAAATAATTTCAAAATATTTCTTAGCTCTATATATCATTTTTAATCCTATTAGGATTTAATTATTTCACAAATTAACCAATTTGGCATAATTTGGCCATAATTAAAACAACTTTGCAATTATAACCTAATTATACATTTTTATGTTATTTCAATTCAATAATTAGTCATTTTATATTTTAACTACTATTTAATTATCTTAATTTCATTTGTTTAGCCTCAATTTCATTTTTTTATTTTATTATTTATATAGTTATTAGCTATTTTTTATTAATTATTTATCTATTTTAGTGGGTATTTAACATGTAGCCATTTTAATTTCAATTTCAGCCTAAGTCAATTTAACCCCCAACCCAATTAAAACCAGACCAATACCCAGGCCCAACCTCTAAGCCTACCCGACCTAATTCCCTTTTTAATCTGGACCGCTGATCATTTCTGATCAACGGACCAGATTAATCCTTACCTTAATTAGACCTAACGACTACCCCATCTTCCCCTCATTCACTCCTCTCACACTCTCTCTCTATCTCTCTAGGTCTATCTAGAGACTTCTGGTCTCTTCACCTCCGATGAGGTATGTTCATCTCCTCTGGCCATTTCCTCGCCGGAAACCTTGGAGGTATCACCTCCTAGCGTCCCTATGTCTCCATCCCTTACGCTTGTGTCACCGTTCAGGGCTCTCAAGTGAACCAGAGGCGGTTCAACTTATATCTCTGGTCTCATGCCATTTTCTCCGATCATCTATGGTTGGTCGAGTAATATCTACCCCTTTCCGGCCAAATACCGATAATATCTCTAAGTTTCTTCTTCTTTTTTGGGTTCTCCTAGAAACCCTAACTTCGAACCTTCTGATCTGTAACAGATCTATGTGCATTTCAAGGTTTTCACATGTTTTCCTAAAAAATCTCTTTGTTTTCAAACGATTTACTCACTTTCAAAACTAGGATTTCTTAACCCCTTTCAAAAACGATTCTTCTACTGATTTTAAGTACTTTCTACTGTGTTTGAATGATTCTCTTATGTTTTTCTTGCTATCTGACTTATTATGCTAAAAAGCCCTAATTTTTAGGCCGTCTCTGATAATATGTTCATTCAATCTTTACGTGTGCCTGTTTCTTATGAAACGATCTGTGCTTTTTGTGATTTTTACCCTATTTGCCTTGTTAGGGTTTCAAATTCTTGTCTATCCTGCTTTGGTACGTACTATGCTCTAGTTTGAATCTCCGATTTTGTGTGATTCTTACTTTACCTAGGGTTTTTTTATTCTTGATTAACATTATGTTATTCCAGTATTATTTGATTAAGGCTTTACTAATTTTTCTACTCTATGGACTTTACTGATTTGGATTTCCCTCTAAAACTGGGATATTTCCCTTTGAATGATACCTCTGTACTGATTTTCGAATTGTTTCCTTGTTTGTGTGATACTTTCCTTAGTTAGCATTGAGTCCTTGTGATTTTTAATCCCATCAGTGATTCTTGTGACTAATTTTCAAAACTAAATTGTACTATACCCTATTTATGTGCACGAATATGTTGCTGATTGTTTGGCATATACTCTCCCTAATTATGTGTTATGAACCTAGACTTAATTTCTTGCTACATGCCTTACTACTCTTATTATAGTAATAATTTTCTCATGATTGGTTCTTTCCTTATGTGACACCAAGTATGACCGTTTGAATTAGGACTCCATAATTAAAGGGAGTCCGGGTCTGTGATTGATTCTAATCGAATCTGATTTCCATTGATTGATTAATCAATAATTATTGCCTTATTTTCCACTCGTTTTGAAAAGCTATAAATACTTCACTCTTTCTTTAACACACACACAGTTCAAGCTCTCCCTCTCACACACAAACATACTCTGTTCTGAACTTTTCTTTCTCTCTTGTTGTTTGCTTGCTACTCCGTCGGCTAAAAGCCATGGCTGAGTAACTCCATTACTCTACTTGCTCTACTGTGCCACTGTTCTATTTGCATTACTGCTCTGTTAGTTATATTGTTCTATACATTGTTGATCTCCTTCTCTGCACACTACTGCTCGTTTACTCTGCACTTACTTCATCATCTAACTGGTATGTTCTCAGTTTAATTTTAAGGTTTCCAAAACAACATGCTTCAGTCTGTATTACAGTTCCTTTTATTCCTATTATGTGTCTATTATGGTTTTATTGCTTACCCTGCAACTAGCATGCCTATTTATTAAACTATCTATATGGTTACTCTCTAGTTCAACATGTCTATTACTTTCTATGTCCCATTAAAACTTTTGCCCTATCCCCTGACCCCAGTACATGATAATCATGTAGTTCTGAACATAGTGTGTACTCTAACACCCCTCAACCTGATGCTATTTGGATCCTCATATGAATCCTTGTAAAGGACTATGCTATGACAGTTTAAGTCTTGTAATACTTTTCTGAGGCCTACATGTGTGCAAGCATGTTCCTATGTGCTTCATACTTGTCCCCAATCCCTCATCTCCCTGCTTGTGGTTGTTGAACTTGTCTTTATTCCTGTTTATTGTTTTGTCTGTGATGTTTGAGTATGTTGGTTGTGCTACTGCCTTACCCCTTTTAAGCTAATTTCATTAAGCCTCTCTCTTTCTCAAAACTGTTTTAAAACTGTTCTTACTCACTATGAGCACTTCCACTATACTCTTCGACATTAGGTTCTGCCCCTCTTGTGTGAGCATTGCCTTAGGAACCTTGAGCTCCCTCTAAACTTTGACACACAAGATCTGGCCTTTCCACACTGCACTTACTCCATTTTGGCTATGAAATCTGGGTGTGAGCACTGCCCGGGATCCCGTGATATCCTGAGGGAACTTTGACACACCTGGATCATGTGAAGGGTTGTGAACCAATGGTATTTGAGGATCTGGAAACTCTGGCCTACTATGGAAGGCTCCTTATAGTTAACTTCTTCTTTTCCTTTTAATTAAGCAATTCATATTCAGAGGTTTGTAATAATTTGTAAAAATGATTCTGGGGTTGGATAGTGGAAATGGGTGGGGATATGCATACTATAGTGTAAGTATGGTTAGATATCATATTTTTCTAGGTTTATTTTTTTATATGCGCACTAGTAACCATGTCTAGGAATCAAGTATGCCATGCATTTAGATACCATATCACTTAGGTTCATACATCTTCTTATCTTTCAGCATGTCATCACTCCTTGCCTTCACTTAGAAATCCTGCTCATAGGATCAATAACAACAACAAAAACTGCTACCATGTGATTCTGTCCGTGTGATTCTGGAATGTAGTCTATATCCTTAGAACAAATGTGTTAACAAACATGAAATCATTATATACACGTGGAGATCCTTTTCTAGGTAAACAGCGATTAAAATATGTCACCTGTGCTATTCCTGAAGTTGTGCATAATGTTGTGATCTTGCATTCATTTAGAAAAAAAATCATGTTTAAGTTATCATGCTGCATTAGAAATCATGCCTTGGGGTCATACTTACTCAAATCACACCTAGTTTAAATATGCGTGTCTAAAACAGTCCCTGTTCAAATAAGCTGGAAATCAGACTTTGGTAAACACTTAGAATCACATGCTATTAGGATTGGTAATCTGAAACCCTTTAACAAAGCTTTACAACTGCTGCATGTTATTTTGCACCCAGGCAAGCCTTGGGAAATCAGTTACAAGGAATAAAACCAGAATTGTCCTTTGTGATTAGTGTTCAACTGTCAGCATATTTAAAACCAGTAGGCAAGCCCGATTAAGACTTCCTTTCTTAGTTATGCAATAAATCTGTCTTTGTGTTATCACTTAGATACCATGCTTAGGATCTGAACCTGAATCTGGACCTTAACTGTGTATGAGTCATGTTGTTTATGTGTACTATGTGTGGAGGTATACTTGAGACTTTTATTTGCTTTCCATGATCCTTAATTGAAGTCCTATATGTTTTATTATGTGTCGCCTTAGTAATTTTTACCTTTAAAACCTGAGGGTTTGCCTAGCACCTCCCTTTTAGGATAGAAGTCCTAAATTCCTCCGGGACTGATAAAAAGGTACGGGTAACAGCATGCAATAGAGGTTGAGACCAACACTCAATTTAGTTACTTTCACGGAGTGATAAAGGGTAGAATATGGATATGATGACCGGTGCGCTAATACCTGTCGCACCTCCTTTTTCACCACCGTGCAATAAAGGGTGATAAAGGGAGTTTTTCCACTTTAAGTGACATTATTCGAATTTGGGATTTATTTTAGTTTTCAGAGTCGCCACCCGGATTTTTGACGATATTTTGGGACACCGTTTATTTACTGAAATCCCAAATCAAGGAATTTTGACTCTGTTTTAAGTCGTCTGCGTACCAGAAATCTGAGTAAGGAATTTTGTTAACCCAGGAGAAGGTGTTAGACATGAGTTCCATGGTTCTAGCACGGTCGCTTAACTATTAATATTTGGCCTAGTTATCTGATTATTTATATGTTTTAGCCTATTGTACATTTAGCCTTTTTAATTTTAAGCCGCTTTTAATATTTATGGATTTATCTTGAAACAAGTCACGATGGCGTGCACTTGTTTGTTTTTGGACACATTGTAACTGCGCCACATGAAATGCACCCAGATTACAACATGTGATTTTATTATGGTTTTGAGTTAGGGTCGGGGACATGAGTTGTCACACCCGAGTGTAGATTATATAGTCATGACTATGGTCGTGACGGTTTAAAATTCTTATTTGAAGCAATTTTTGATTATTCTCATAAGTTCTTGGTCTTTTCCTAAATTATTTGAAGTATTAATCTAAGAAAGGCATTTTGGACTATAGGATATATGCTTGTTCAAGGACTAAGTTTGAAATTATTGCAAGGCCATGGATTATGGAATAACTCTGTGGATGAAGCATACCATTTATTTAACCAAAGGTTTGTTTCGACTCAACACTTATACAAATTTTAAAAAGTAAAATCCAATAGGGACCATACACAACTAAATTTAACCGTGCATACAAATTGTGTTAACCTTTCTTCAAAATTCAACTAAATGTGATTCATAAATCCAATAAAACATAAATCTTTATATATCCTATCCAGATTATGCTTTTAATTAGAATTAACTTTGAATTGATTAAGTTTAACTAATCTAGCATTCATAGATCTTTCATTATCATAATCAAACAAGCTAACGTTTGAGTCCAAACCAACACTCGAATCCTCAACATATTTACTCATTCCAGCATGTTGATATTGGTGAATTAACATGGGAGAAGACTGTTGGGATGTAGATTAATTTTTAAAATCACAAATCACACAAATAAGCTCATTATAGATTAGATATAACATATGAGGAATATTATAAATACATCACTTCAGTCACATATCTCAAATTGACAGAAAACAAAATCCAAACAGAGAAACACCCGAAATAAACTCATCGAGATCTATCGATAACACATGTTCCAATTACATTTTTTTAATATATTGAATCGGCTAGAGACAGAATATTAGTAATTGAAAATTGTTCATCTACAGTTGTGTGAGGAACTAATAAATTTCGAATGCCAAACAGCTACAAGCATGACATTGGATTTCAAATACATATCAATTTCGGAAGATTACAGTGATCATTTCAAACATTGTATCATTTTTACAATATTTAAACAATGGTAAGATTAAGAGAAATAACATACTCACCTCACGAAGAACGAAGGAGCTCAGCAGATCAGTAGCACGGCAACAAATGACAGTAGCCGCTCCTCAAGCTCAAAATAATCTTTCAAATCCCAGAAAATGTGGCGCAACGAATAGAGGAAGAAACAGCTTTTGAAATCTCTCTATTTTTAATTTCTTGCTTTTGTTTCTGGAGTATTTGTTTCCCAACTTTTGGAAATCTTTCAGAGCATTTCAGTTTTGACTTTCTGTTTTTGAGCTCCCCTTTTTACTTATATTTTTTCCAGATCTGAATTTTGGATATCAACAATCCTAGATACTAGTGTGTGCGAGTGAAATTTCAGACCCCTTTTGTGTGTGTGTTTGGGAAAGAGACGGAGCTGTTTTGGTGGTGGTGTGGTGAGGAGCAGCGGGCGGAGCTGAGGTGGCAGATAGTTAAAAGGGGGGAGCGTCTCTCTCTTGCTGCTGAAGATGGAGATGAGGAAATGGAGAAAGAGGAAAGAAAAGGGGGAGCGGTGCCGTTCTTTTTTGTTTCCAGGTGATATGTGTGCTTTTGTTTCTCTATTGAGAGTGAGAGAGGAAGAAAGATCAAAAAACGGTCGTGGGTTCTTGGAGGTTCCTTCTCTATTCTCTGTCTCGGCGGCTTGGATTTTTGGTGGAGGTAGGGATTTGTGAAGGAGATGAAGAGGGAAGAAGAAGGGCTGCCGGATTTTCTTCCCTTTTCTTCAAGAGGGCGCCACTGCCTTTTTCTGAAAGGGGGAGGTTTTTTTTAATTAGGTCCCTTCATTTAGGTCTAGGTCTAAGTTTTATTTTAATAGGTGAAGAGAAACGGGTCGGGCAGACGGCTCGCGGGTATTGGACTCGTTTCCTCTTGGGCTGGGCGGATTTTGGTAAAGAATTGGGTCTGGTTGCTGACCCAAGTCCAAATTTAACCGTAACAGCCTTCTCTTCTTTTTATGCTTTGAATGTTGCAAAATTAGCCACTACAACTTAATAATCCAAATCAAACCGTTTTGCAAAATTGACTTACTTTACTATTTTTTAAATAATCAATTAACTAAAAATGTATATGAGATTACTAAAGTATTTTTGTTGTAATTTTAATGTATTAATTCTAGAACTTGATAAGTAACTAATTCCTAAAAAATGCAAATTAAACCTAAGGTGATATGAAGTGCAAAAATGTGATAATTTTTTATGATTTTTCTATAATTTTAAAATATTGAACATGCATGAAATTCAACTAAACAAAGAAAAACTCCTAAAATTTATTAAAATTATTTTTGATTATGTTTTAGGAGTAATTTTCATGCGGGACAAAAATTGGGTGCTCACAATACCACATGTATCCCCTTTTCGAGGAGTGTCATACCGGGTATTGCATTGATGTGATCCATATTATTATAAACCTAAGATACCCTTTATATTCTTAGATCGTAATCCTTTCAAAATCTGACCTTCTTTACTATTTTCAAACATCTGCATGCTTAAGACTTAAATCTCCTCTTATTTGAGCCATTATTTGTTTATTTGCTAAGCTGTACAAATTCACAAAGTTGTTTGGCCAGGAACTACACTTGTGGATCCTGAGGGGTGCCTAACACCTTCCCCTTAGGATAATTTCAAGCCCTTACTCTATCTCTGGTTAAAATCATAGTTGTAAATGAACCCCTTTGGTGTCCTAACGCACCTTTAAAAATCGTTAGGTGGCGACTCTCAAAAACAAAAACCCTTTTCCCAAAAGGAAAGAGTTATCTCAACCGAATTTCATAAACCCGATCTACGCGAGGAAAGAGGGGGCTCGACAACTGTACTACTTGATTTGGACTGCTTTTCCTTATTTGTTGAAAACTGTGAGGCTATAGAGGTACATGACTAAGTGAGGCTGTGGGCCTGTTGTGAAACATTTTACTATAGCACGTGAGTTGTCTGTGCGGATCCATATTGTACTATAGCACGTGAGTTGTTCGTGCGGATCCAGATATGATATAATAGCACGTGAGTTGTCCGTGCGGATCCAGATATGATATGATAGCACGTGAGTTGTCCGTACAGCATGTGAGTGGTCCGTGCAGATTAGCGCTTGGGCTGTAGGAGCCCCTCCGGAGTCTGAACACCCCTAGTGAGCGCATGTACCTATTGAGCGTGTGCATTGAGGGATGAGGGATTTAGCGACATTGTTGTGAGGTTTCGTTTATAATTGTTGTTACAGTATTTATTTTCCAATTGCCTGGTAGTATTTGTTGATTCATGAAATTTACCTTTTACCCGTGTTTATTCTTAATTGTGAAAAGTAATAATTGAATTGTTCTTCTTAGCTCATCACTACTACTCAATTCCTTAGTTATTTCTGTTACTTGCTGAGTCGGTTGTACTCATACTACACCCTGCACTTTATGTGCAGATCCAGGTGAGTTTGAGCGCGGCGATCATTGAGTCCAGGCCGACTTATCTTCGGAGGTTGCAAGGTAGGTAATAGCGTCTACAGGGCCTTGTTACTCCTTTCTATCTTCTATTTTCTCTTTTGGGTTGTATTAACAGTTAGACAATGATGTATTAGTTTATGGAGACACTCATGACTTAGTGACACCCTGATGTTTGGGGCTCGTTTGCGTATTTATATATTTATTTTCAGAGTTTAGCTTGGTTTATGAGAAATTCAAATATTGAAAGTGTCTTTATTAAATTCTTATAATCAAATTAGTAGTAATATTTTTGAAAATAGGCTTGCCTTGTATCACGATAGGCGCCATCTCGACATGGTTTATATTTGGGTCGTGAAAAGTTAGTATTAGAGCATAGGTTACATAGGTCTCACGAGTCATGAGCGGGTTAGTAGAGTCTTGCGGATTGGTACGGAGACGTTTGTACTTATCTTCGGAGGCTGTAGAACCTTTAGGAAAAATTTCACATTCTTGGATTCTTGTCGTGCATTCTGTTTATTCTGGTAACTAAAAATCTGTTAATTTTATTCTCTCACAGATGGTGAGGACTCGTGCTACCGGTCAGGAGGGTCAACCATCAGCACCACCAGCTCGGGCCGCGAGAGGCTGAGGCTGTGATAGAGGCTGTGGTAGAGGCAAAGAAATCGTCAGCGCAACAGTTGAGGCAGCACCTACAGGTCCCTCAGTTGTCCCCGCTCAGGATCAGGTCCCTGAGGTAAATGTTCCGGCGGGACCAGCTCAGGCACCACCTGTGCCTATTGTGATTCCTGTCTTTCAGGAGGCCCTGGCCCAAATTCTATCAGTGTGTATGGGCCTTGATCAGGCGGTCTCAGTTACTACAACCGCAGCCACTTCTCAGGATGGGGGAGGCACCCAGACTCCCGTCGCTCGCACGCCGAAGTAGGTTGTTCATGAACTTCAAACACCGGGGCACTACCAGACTAGCCGGTTGCAGCTGCTCAGGAGCATGTAGTTCCTGCTATGCCGGAGGATGATCAATGCAGGTTGGAGAGGTTTGGGAGACTCCAGCCTCCACCCTTCAGTGGCACAGAGAGAGAGGATGCCCAGGATTTCTTAGATAGGTGCCAGAGGATACTTCGCACAACTAGTATTTTGGAAACTTGTGGGGAGTCATTCACTACATTTCAGTTTTCTGGGGCTGCACTCTAATGGTGGGAGACTTACGAGAGGCGTAGGCCTGCTGGCGCAGAACCCCTCACTTGGAAGCAGCTCTCCGTGGTATTTTTGGAGAAGTTTGTGCCCCAGTCCCGCAGAGAGGAACTGCGCAGACAGTTTGAGCAGCTTCGCCATGGTGATATGTCGGTGTGAAAGTATGAGATGCGGTTCTCGGAGTTGGCTCGACATGCTATCTGGTTTGTTCCCACGGACAGAGAGAGGACCATGAGGTTCATATATGGTCACACTTTTCAGCTACGGTTTCTTATGACCCGAGAGAGGGTGTTTGGTGCTACCTTTGATGAGGTTGTCGACATTGCTCGAAAGATTGAGATGGTTCGTGGTTAGGAGAGGGTTGAGAGGGAGGCCAAGCGGCCTCGTGGACCATATGGATTCAGTGGTGCTCCTCATGGGGGTCAGTTTCAACACGGTAAAGGCAGTCCATTTAGACATGCTCAGCCGGCTCGCCCATTTCATCATGGTGCACCATCTGTCCATGGTTCTCAAAGTCATAAACAGGGCCAGTCGTCATTCAGTGCACTGCCAGCGCAGAGTTCTCATCATGCCCCGTCCACTCAGGTATCACCGGGTAGTTCTTTTGGACATCAGGAGCTGCAGTTTCATCAGAGGAGGATTTGTTTCAAGTGCGGGGATTTTGGTCACATCATGAGAGATTTCCCTAGGCTATTGAGTGGGACTCCACAGCGGAGTACTCGTCTGATGGCACCAGCACCAGTTCCTCCACCACCCGCCCAGCTAGCTAGGGGTGGGCATCAACCAGCGAGGGGCGGAGCCCAGCCAGCTAGAGGTCTCCCGAAAGGGGGAGGCAGATCAGGGGTGGTCAGGACCATTTCTATGCCCTCCCAGCCAGACCAGACGCTATTGCTTCAAATGTTGTGATTACAGTATTGTCTTCGTCTATCACAGAGATGTCTCTGTATTATTTGACCCTGATTCTACATATTCATATGTTTCATCATACTTTGCTCATTTTCTGGATATGCCCCGTGAATCATTAGGTTCACCTGTTCATGTATCTACTCCTGTGGGCGATACTATTGTTATGGATCGTGCGTATAGGTCATGTGTGGTGTCTATTGGGGGTCTGGAGACCCAAATGCATTTGTTGTTGCTCAGCATGGTTGATTTCGATATGATATTAGGCATGGATTGGTTATCTCCATGTCATGTTATTCTAGACTGTCACACCAAAACCGTGACCGTAGCAATGCCGGGATTTTTGAGGGTAGAGTGGAGTGGTTCTATAGACTATGTACCGAGTAGGGTGATTTCATATTTGAAGGCTCAACGTATGGTTGAGAAGGGTTGTCTTTATTACTTGGATTTTGTGAGAGATGTTAGTTCAAAGACTCCTGCCATTGATTCTGTTCCGATGGTATATGATTATTCCGAAGTGTTTCCTGCAGACTTGCCGAGCATGCTGCCTGACAGGGATATTGACTTTGGTATTGATTTGGTGCCGGGCACTCAGCCCATTTCTATCCCGCCATATCGTATGGCACCAGCGGAGTTAAAGGAATTGAAAGAACAACTTCAGGAACTCCTTGACAAGGGGTTTATTCGGCCTAGTGTGTCACCTTGGGGTGCATCGATTCTATTTGTGAAGAAGAAGGATGGTTCCATGAGAATGTGTATTGACTACAGGAATTGAACAAGGTCACAGTCAAGAACAAGTATCCTTTGCCCCGTATAAATAATTTATTTGGCCAGCTTTAGGGAGCGAGGGCGTTCTCTAAGATTGATTTGAGGTCTGAGTATCATCAGCTGAAGATTCGCGATTCAGATATTCCTAAGACGGCTTTCAGGACCCGTTATGGCCATTATGAGTTCTTGTGATGTATTTTGGGTTGAAAAATGCCCCAGCAACGTTCATGAATTTGATGAACAGTGTATTCCAGCCCTATTTGGACTCTTTCATTATTGTGTTCATTGATGACATCCCGGTGTACTCTCGTAGCCAGGAGGATCATGCTCGGCATTTGAGGATTGTATTCCAGAGATTGAGGGAGGAGAAACTTTATGAAAAGTCCACGTGTGAGTTTTGGCTTGGCTCAGTAGCATTTTTGGGGCACGTGGTGTCCAGTGAGGGTATTCAGGTGGATCCGAAGAAGATAGAGGTGGTGCAGAGTTGGCCTACACCGTCCTCAGCTACAGAGATTAGGAGCTTCCGTGGTTTGCCGAGATATTACCGTCGCTTTGTGGAGTATTTTCATATATTTCTTCTCCCTTGACCAAATTAACCCAGAAGGGCGCCTCATTCAGGTGGTCAGACGAGTGTGAGGAGAGCTTTCAGAAGCTCAAGACTGCTTTGACCACAGCTCCGGTGTTAGTTTTTCCATCAGCTTCAGGTTCTTATACCATGTATTGTGATGCCTCGAGGATAGACATTGGTTGTGTTTGATGTATGAGGGTAGGGTGATTGCCTACAATTCACGCCAGTTGAAGACCCATGAGAAGAATTATCCGGTGCATGATCTTGAGTTAGCAACCATTGTTCACGCCTTGAAGATTTGGCGTCATTATTTGTATGGGGTTTACTGGGAGATTTATATGGATCACCGGATTCTGCATCATCTGTTTAAGTAGAAGGATCTTAATTTGCGTCAGCGGAGATGGTTGGAGCTTCTCAAGGACTATGATATCACTATTTTATAACATCCGGGGAAGGCCAATGTGGTGGCAGATGCGTTGAGTCATCAGGTAGAGAGTTTGGCGAGTTTAGCATATCTTCCAGCAGTAGAGAGACCGTTGGCATTGGATGTTCAGGCCTTAGCGGGCCATCTTGTGAGATTGGATATTTAGGAGCCTAGCCGGGTGTTGGCTTGTGTGGTCTCCAGGTCTTCTCTTTACGACCGTATCAGGCAGCGTCAGTACGATGACCCACACTTGCTCGTTCTTCAAGACAGGGTCCGACGAGGGGATTCTAAGGATGTGACTATTGGTGATGACAGTGTGATGAGGATGCAGGGCTGGATATGTGTGTCTAATATAGATGGGATTCGGGAGTTGATTCTTGAGAAGACCCATAGCTCGCGATATTCCATCCATCCGGGTGCCGCGAATATGTACCAGAATTTGAGACAACACTATTGGTGGAGGCGGATGAAAAAGGATATTGTTGGGTTTGTGGCTCGGTGTCTCAACTGTCAGAAGGTTAAGTATGAGCATCAGAGACCGGGTGGCTTGCTTCAGAGATTAGATATTCCAGAGTGGAAGTGGGAGCAGATCACCATGGACTTTGTAGGTGGGCTTCCACAGACTTCGAGGAAGTTCGATGCTATTTGGGTTATTGTGGATCAGCTGACCAAGTCTGCACACTTCATTCCTGTTGGTACTACTTACACTTCAGAGCGGTTAGTTGAGATTTATATCCGGGAGGTTGTTCGCTTGCATGGTGTCCCGGTTTCCATCATTTCAAATAGAGGTACTCAGTTTACATCTCAGTTTTGGAGGGTCGTGCAGCGAGGGTTGGGTACTTAGCTTGAGTTGAGCACAATGTTTCACCCTCACACGGACGGGCAGTTCCGAGCGCACTATTTAGATACTGGAGGACATGTTGTGCGTGTGTGTTATTGATTTTGGGGGTTCATAGGACCAGTTTATGCCACTCGTGGAGTTTGCATATAACAACAACTATCAGTCGAGTATCCAGATGGCTCTGTACGAGGCTTTATATGGGAGGAGGTGTAGATCTCTGGTTGGTTGGTTTGAGCCGGGTGAGGCTAGACTCTTGGGTACAGATTTGGTGCAGGATACTTTAGATAAGGTGTAATTGATTCAGGAGCGGCTTCGCACGGCACAGTCTAGGCAGAAAAGCTATGCGGACAGGAAGGTTCATGATGTATATTACATGGTTGGGGAGAAGGTATTACTGAAGGTTTCACCTATGAAAGTTGTTATGAGATTTGGTAAGAAGGGAAAGTTGAGCCCTCGGTTTATTGGTCCGTTTGAGGTACTTCGAAGGATTGGGGAGGTGGCCTATGAGCTTGCTTTTCCACCCAGCTTGTTGAGTGTGCATCTGGTATTTCATGTTTCCATGCTTCGGAAGTATGTTGGCGATCTGTCCCATGTTTTGGACTTCAACACAGTTCAGTTGGAGGGTGATATGACTTATGATGTGGATCCGGTGGCTATTTTGGATCAGCAGGTTCGAAAGTTGAGGTCAAAGGACATAACTTCAGTAAAGATGCAGTGGAGAGGCCAACCTGTGGAGGAGGTCACCTGGGAGATCGAGCGGGAGATGCGGAGCAGATATCCACACCTATTTGAGACTCCAGGTATGTTTCTAGACTCGTTCGAGGACGAGCGTTTGTTTAAGAGGGGGAAGATGTAACGACCTGGCCGGTTGTTTCGAGAGTTATAGCCCCATTTCCCCCGCTTCTTCTTCTGTTTATATGTGTTGTGTTGTATCGAGTTGGTAGGTTCAGGTCCGGAGTAGTTTTGGAGTAAAATAAGACACTTAGTCTCTTATTAGGAAGCTTAAGTTGGAAAACCAGATGTTAACTTGTGTGTAAACGACCTTGGATTTGAATTTTGATGGTTCCTTTAGCTCCTTTGGGTGATTTTGGACTTAGGAGCGCGTCCGGAATGTGATTTGGAGGCCCGTAGTAGAATTAGACTTGAATTGGCGAAAGTTGGAAATTTGACGATTTTGGTTGGTAGTGGAAAATTAGATATCGGATTCAGAATCGATTTTTGGAAGTTGGAGTAGGTTCGTGGTGTCATTTTTGACGTGTGTGTAAAATTTGAGGTCATTCGGACGAGGTTTGATAGGTTTCGGCGTGGTTTGCGGAATTCGGAAGTTTAGAAGTTCATTAGGCTTTAATCTGTGTGTAATTCGTGTTTTTGATGTTAATTGAGGTGGTTTGAGGATTCGACTAAGTTCGTATGGTGTTATGGGACGTGTTGGTATGTTTGGTTGAGATCCCGATGGCCTCGGGTGAGTTTCGGGTGGTTAATGGACTTGGTTTTGGGTTGCAATAAGGCTGAAGTTGCTGATATCTGAAGTTGGATTTTTTAGGTTTCCTTGTACGCGATTGCAGGGGTTCATACGCGATCACAGAGACAGGATCGCAATTGCGAAGGTATGTGAAGTTGTGCATCGCGAACGCGTGGCTGAGGTCGTGTTCGTGTAGAAGGAATTGGAGCGGCAAAGAAGTGAAGGAATTGCTCTACGCGATCGCATGGAGATAGACGCATTCGCATAGGTTCAAGAGGGCAGTGATCCACGATCACGAGGGTAATTTCGCGTTCGCGTAGGGTTATTACGTGGGAAACCTGCTTTGTGCTTCGCGATCGCGAGGCTATTCCGCGATCTTAATGAAGGAAATCTGGGCAGCAATGTTAAATTTCAAAATTGAGGGTTTGAACTCATTTTTCGTATTTTGAGCTAGAGGGCACAAAATTTGGCGATTTTAGAAGGGATTTTCGTGGTGTTGATCGGGGTAAGTGATTTCTACTATTTTGTTTAAATTTCATGATTACATCTTTGATTTTATCATCTAAATAGTGAATTTGAGTGAGAAATTGGGGAAAAAAAGGAAGAACCCTTGAGTGAGATTTTTGAGGTTTTGAATGGGTTCCCGTTATTGGATTTAAGTGAACTTGATATGGTTAGACTCGGGGGTGAACGAGCCTTCTAGTTTTGAAATTTTTATCGGGTTTCGAGACATGGGTCCGGGAGCCGGGTTTTAGCCAATTTCGGGTTTTTGGCCTATTTTTATAGTTTTTCTTATGGAATTCATTTCTTTAGCTTATTTTGCTAGTATTGTTCTGGTTGTGGTTAGATTCAGATATTTTGGAGACCGAGTCCAGGGGTGAAGGCATCCCAGAGTAGGATTCTATGTTGTTAAGGTAAGTAACAGTTTTAACTCTGGCTTTGAGGGTATAAACCCGGAGGATTGATATCATGTGATTGTTTGGAGGTGATACCCACGCTAGGTGACGGGCGTGTGGGTGTACGCCATGAGGGATTGAGACTTGGTCCATCCCGTGAGGCTGTGAGGCCTAATAGCCATTATCTGTGTTTATGTGTTTACATGTCTGTTAAACTTGGCTGCCTTTATGTTAGAGATCATGCTTAGGCTTTATTCATGCTCACACTAGTTGTACTCAGTCATAGAAGTTCTTGTACATGTTTACCTCAGTCTCTATTATCTTGCTGATACACTGTACTACTTGATTTGGATTGCATTCCCTTATTTGTTGAAAACTGTGAGGCTAGAGAGGTACATGACTGAGTGAGGCCGAGGGCCTGTTGTGAGAAATTGTACTATAGCATGTGAATTATCCGCGCAGATCCAGATTGTACTATAGTACGTGAGTTGTCCGCGACAGATCTAGATATGATATGGTAGCACGTGAGCTGTCCGTGCAGATCTAGATATGATATGATAGCACGTGAGTTGTCCGTGCAGCACGTGAGTGGTCCGTGCAGATTAGCGCTTGGGCTGTAGGAGCCCCTCCGGAGTCTGAACACCCCTAGTGAGCGCAGGTACCTATTGAGCGTGTCCATTGAGGGCAGAGGGATTGAGTGACTGCTGTGAGGTTTCATTTATTATTGTTGTTAGAGTAGTTATTTGCCAATTGCCTGGTAGTATTTGTTGATTCATGAAATTTACCTTTTACCCCTGTTTATTCTTAATTGTGAAAAGTAATCTGTTCTGCTTAGCTCGTCACTACTACTAAGTTCCTTAGTTATTTCTGTTACTTGCTGAGTCGGTTGTACTCATACTACACCCTGCACTTTATGTGCAGATCCAGGTGAGTTTGAGTGCGACGATCGTTGAGTCCATGTCGGCTTATCCTCGGAGACAACAAGGTAGCTGCTAGCATCCGCGGGGCCTTGTTACTCCTTCTATCTTCTATTTTCTCTTTTGGGTTGAATTGACAGTTTGAAAGTGATGTATTAGTTTATGGATTTAGACGCTCATGACTTAGTGACACCCCGATGTGTGGGGCTCGTTTCCGTATTTCTATATTTATTTTCAGAGTTTAGCTCTGTTTATGAGAAATTCAAATATTAAAAGTGTCTTTATTAAATTCTTATAATCAAATTAGTAGTAATATTTTGGGAAATAAGCTTGCCTTGTATCACGATAGGCATCATCACGATATGGTTTAGATTTGGGTCGTGACAAAATCCATCTCGGGACATATACAACTGACTAGAAGTCACTCGGCAACGAGGAAAAAGGGAAATCCATCCTTGAGGAGAAATCTATCTCCAGGTATCAGGTACTTCGGACAAATCCATGCCCAGGGAAATTCATCCCTCAATAATATATAAATTCTCAACCACTCAGTACCGTATATGGCCCATGCTGCCCAGGGAAATCCATCCCGGAACATAATCAATAATGACTATACGTCACTCGATACCGAGGAAGAAGGGAAATCCATCCCTGTGGAGAAATCCATCTCCATATATCAATACTTCGGACAAATCCATGTCCGGGGAAATCCATCCCTCAATAATATCATCTGCGCTCATTGAGGGTGTGTTACAGACTCTGGAGGGGCTCTTACAGCCCAAGCGCCATCATAAGACAATCCAGACATCAATCAATATAACATGCTACGGCGTGCAGCCCGATCCCATACTGTCACTCATAATCAGGCTCTCAACCTCACTCAGTCATCAATCTCTCCAGTCTCACTCATAGGCTCACAATGTCCTGAAACTAGCCCGACAACAATGATATGATGTATCAATAAATAACACTGAGACTGAGATATAATATGAGTGCATGAATATGACTGAGTACGATATATCAATGGAAATCAGTAAGATGACAGCAAGAAACAACCACTATGGATACTAACAATATCAGCATAAAGCCTAAACATGATATTTAGCATGATTGACAGCTCAATTACTTTATCACATGGTGAAAACACAAATATCAACAAAATAGGGCCGCTATACAGGGCCATGGGAATAATAGAGTCCCAATTCACAAGGTGCACTCCCACACGCCTGTCACCTAGCATGTGCATCACCTCAATACCAATCACATAACACGTAATGCAGGGTTTTATCTCCTCAGCACTAAGTTTAGAAGAGTTACTTACCTCGAACGAGCCAATAAATATGCCGAGCAGGCTAAGCAATGCTCCCAGGATGCCATCCCGCGTGTTCCGACCTCCAAACGGCTAGAAACTGACCAACAACAATTCAAACAAATCAAACTATGTTGAAGGAACCAATCCCGATCATAAAAGATCGAATCTTGAATCAAAGCCCGAAGTCGGCCCAAAAGCCCTATCAAGGCCCGCACTTCGGAACCCGACAAAACTCACAAAATCCAATAACCCATTCAATTACGAGTCCAACCATACTAGTTTCACTCAAATTCGACTCAATTCGATGTTCAAAACTCAAAAATTTATATTATGAAACATTAGGCCAAAAACACCCAATTCCTCTTTAAAATTCATCAACCAATAACTAAAATCGAAGATAGATTCTGGGGTATAACCAAAACCGAGTAGAGAACACTTACCCCAATTCATATAGTGAAAATTGCTCCAAGAATCGCCTCAATCCGAGCTCCATAGCTCCCAAAATGCAAAAATGGTCGAAACCCTCGAAATAGAGTACTTTATAATCACTGGGCGAATCAATGAATCGTGATCACAGAAGTACCCTCACGATCGCGAAGAAGAAGGTGCACTATCTCTGCAAAGACACTACGCGATCGCGAAGCACAAACTACTCAGCCTCGAAAATAACCTACGCGAATGCGGCCCCAGGCTCGTGAACGCGATGAAGAAACCATGAAGACTTGCCCAGCTTATCTCTACAATGCGAATGTGTGCACACATACGCTAACGCGATGCTCGATCTGCAGCAACCTATACGAACGCGGACCCGTATTCGCGAACGCGATGGATAACCACTCAGTCTCAATTTCTCCCTTACGCGATCGCATCCCTCAGCCTGCAATCGCGAAGAACTCTGGGTGCACCAGACTTTAGCAGAACCAGCAGTGAAGAATGAAGGAAGAATGATCCGGAATCCATCTGAAACACGTCCGAGCCCCTTGGGACCCCGTCCAATCATACCCACAAGTCACATAATATAACACGGACCTACCCGAGGCATCAAAACACACATAACGACATCGAAGCGATGAATCACACCTCAATTTGAACCCAATAAACTTTGAACTTTCAAATTTCCAAAACACGCACCGAAACATATCAAATCATCCTGGAATGAACTCAACAATTGCATACAAGTCCCAAAAGGACATGACGAAGCTATTCCAACTCCCGGAACCACAATCCGAATTCGATATCTTCAAAATCAACTTCCGGTCAAACTTACAAACTTTCCAAATTTTCGAATTTCCAATTTTCGCCAATTAGCCGAAACCTTCTAGAAACATCCAAATGAAAATTCGGGGGGCATACGCCCGAATCCAAAATCACTATCCAGACTTAACGGAACCATCAAAACTCCGTTGCGGAACGATTTCTCAAAAAGTCAAACTTGGTCAAACCTTTCCAATTTGAAGTTTCTAGCTGAGAATCATTCTTCTAAATCAATCCCGAATAACCTGAAAACCAAAACCAACGATTCACATAAGTCATGATACATCACATGGAGCTACTCATGTCTTTAAATAGCCGAGCAAAGTATAAATGCTCAAAACGACTAGTTGAGTCGTTACACCATGTTGACTCTTTCTTTTGGTTAAGGGTATATTTGTTACTCTGCAACAAAGGAGAGGATACACATGAAAGGAAAGTGAGAGATTTATAAAAATTCCAAATTCCAAATCCAAGTCAAAGCTAGGGTTAGAACAACTAACTTTTTGTCATTGCTTAAAAAAATGGTATACTGGGCAGAAAAAGTACCTGGGAAAACTCAAAAGACTTACTAATAGAAAAGGAGCAGTGAACAAAATAAAACAATTAAGTGGAAGATGGTCATTTCTTGGAAGATGGTCTTTTCTTTGTAAATTATCACGGTATTTCGGTATATCGAAATATCAAAATATAAAAAATCTAATACTGTATACCGTATTGAATTATCCAAATACCAAAATTTATGTACCGAAATAAACCGAAATATCGAAAATACCAAAACGAAAATACCAAATTAATTCGGTTCAGTTCGAAATTCGATTTTTCGGATTTTATGCCCACCCTACTGGAATGTACCATAAAACGTTTTTCAAAATACTGTTGAATAGTATAATTCCCTTAATGCTAATTTGCATATTTTTATTTCCCATTTTATTGCGCATAAAATAATACATAGATATCCCATACTTTAATACCTGTTATTTAATACCACCAGTCAAACACTACATAATTAGTTATGTGAATTTTTTTCCATGCGTGTAACCAAATACTGTATTTCTTTATAGGAAATTTATAATGGGATTAGTTACTTCAATACTACAACAAAACGACCCCGATTCATTACTGTCTCATTAGGAACATTGAAACAAGTATGTAATTGATCAGCTTCATGTTGTTTGTTAGTTTTTCCTTTTGAAAATAGGTAAATTTCATGGTGCATTTAAACAAAATAATGAATGTCACACCTCCTTTTTTTATACGCCCCAAAAGGGTACGGGAGTTTTTCCACTTAAAGTGACATTATTCAAAATGGGAATATTTTATTTTTATTA
>MDKI01086543.1:0-47002 GCA_005239505.1 Nicotiana paniculata
GGTGGGGATGAGGAATGAGGAAGGATGGAAAAGAATTTTGAAAAATATTTTTCTGTCACTTGATAGGGAAAACATTTTCCTTCAATTGAAGGAAAATTAGTTCACGAGGAAAAATATTTTTCAAAGCATTTAAATTAAACAAACATGGAAAAATTAGAATTCATACCAAACATACTCTTAATTTGTTCAAATAAGCAACTTAAAAAGTGGACGGTCTTTAACTCTAAATAAATTTATTCTATAATGTAACAATTTATCCAACACAAGTAATGATCAAATTTTTTACAGGACCACTGACCTCCCAAGAGCCTCTTGTAGAATGCTAGTGTGCATAGATGTAGCAGAAAGATCACCCTTTGGACTGTCGCCCATTTACACAATGTACTCCTGTACCTTAAACATGATTAGTAGATACTTTCAAAATTATGAGCTGGAGCTAGGATTTGAACCTTATGGGTTCGGGATTATAATTCGTTTAAGTTACTGGGTTTAAAATTAATAATTTGTATATATTCATTAGATTTTTTAAATACAAATATTGAGTTTGAATAAAGCTACTGAATTCGGCTGAACGCGCAACTAATATTATTGCTCCGCCCGTGCTTCAAGTGCACGTAATAATGATGTTGGAAAAATGACACACTAGTATTTGAGAACGAGCTTAGCACTTTTACAACTATCGGCAAATCATTTAAAAGATAATTACAAGTCATAAATAAATGCTAGTTTTAGTGAACAAGAAAATAAGGAAGGTTATCTAAAGATAACTTCAATTTCATTCTCGCAAGACACAACCCCAAAAAAGAAAAAATTAGAACTCTAGGCTGGCTTGCTCACACCTCACCCCCTTTTAACTATATACATGGAGAGCACCAAAATTGAGACTGAAATTTGTTCATCGTTAAATCAGTGGTGACAAACTGATCAATATATGTAACTCTATTAGAATAATTCTTGTCAACTCTTATCACCAAAGTAATGTTTGACAAGCCTTCTACATCAGCCAATTCTTCTTCCATGAGGGACTTCAATGAAGCTTCCCATTCTAAATAAGAATGAGAGTCTTTCAACTAGATGTGCTCCTTTGGCTGGGTTTGAGAGAGAGAGTAGGGGGTCGCCCTTTTTTTTGGTTGAAGTAGCCACGACTTTGGTCGTAGTCAGTTTAAACCCAGTATGGGTCTAGTAGGTGTACTAGTAAGGAAGCGAGGTACTGAGTTTAGCGTCGACAAGACAAGTAGTGGATCTTTATTATCGAATGATATGGGAGACAGTCAAAGCATCAGTCTCAGTACAGTTTAAAAATGCAAAAAGAAAAAAGAAAGAAAGAGAAAGGAGATGCCTTTTGGTCATTTTCATATGCTAGTACCCTGCAATCGATGAATAGAAAAGATGGGAAGACGTATAGGAGAAACCATGAAGGAGAATACTGAGTGGCCATTTGAGATATATTTTCCTAGAGTTGATATTTTCATGCAAAAAGAAAAACTATGGAATGGATATTTATAGAATTATGACTCAAGTAACATACATAATTCCATTGGTTTCTCAATGTTAAATAGTAATGCTCGTCCATGGACATGATTCTACAATGTTACGTTGGCCTCTCTTAAGTCTAAATAGTATAGAAACATCTAAAAGAAAGAGGAAATTAAATAACAGAGGAATCTCAGTTTGGTATAATCTTAGGCCGTTTCCGAAAGACACAGACAACATTGATGAAACAAAATGAAGGAATTGCGTATAATACAACATTCATGGAACCATGTGAAACTCCTAAAACAATTCAATTATATGGAAGGACAAGCATCATGCATGAATTGAAGATGTTGTCTAGCAATTAAATTGAAGAACTCCACATTGTTTGATCGATCAATGGATTTTAGTTATATACATTGATGGGCAAAGATTTTTCATACTATAAGTATAATATTATTTAATTCTCAGCTTACATATCAATGAATTTTTGTTAGAATTACAGGTAATTATCTTTTAAGTGATCATATGTTGTAAATATTTCTTATACAGACGGTGCATGAAACGTAAACCCTCATCAAATATTAGGTAGTTTTAGCACTCTTGCTAAAACCTAAGCCTTATGTAACGACCCGACCAGTGGTTTCGAGAATTAGCGTCTCTTTCAGCGGCTTAAGGTCTCGAGTAGCTTTGTATTATATGTAATGACTGGCGTGTGTGGTCGAGTTCGATTTTCAGATGATTTAGGATCAATTTGGAAGAAGGATTCCTGTTTTAGAAGCTTAAACGGTAAGAGTTTACCAAAGTCTGACTTTTGTGAGAACGATTCTGAAATGGCGTTTTGATGATTCTAATAGCTTGATATAGTGATTTTGGACCTAGGCGAGTGCTGGAGGTCTGTAGGTTGATTTGATACATTTTGGCGAAAATTAGAAAGTTGAAGTTTTAGAAGGTTGAGAGGTTTGACCGAGAGTTGACTTTCATGATACCGGGTTCGGATTTCAGTTAAGAAAATTGGAAGCTTTGTTATGTCATTTAGGACTTGTGTGCAAAATTTGGGTTCAATTCGGGTTGATTTGATATGTTTCAGCACGCGTTTTGGAAGTTGGAAGATTTAAAAATTCATAAGTTCGATTCGAAGTGCAATTCATAATCTTGACGTCGTTTGATGTGATTTAAGGCCTCGAATAGGTCCATGTTATGTTACGACACTTATTTCTATATATATTCGGACGGGGTCCCGAGTGGCTCTGATGGGTTTCGGACGGGTTTCGGATCGTCTGGAACATGTTTGGTGAGGCTGGTTTGGGCAGAGCTGGTGTGCTCGCACCTGAGGACTATTAGGCGCAAGTGCGTGGCCGCTTCTGCGTAATGCTAGTCGCTTCTTTGAAGTTGTGCAAGCCTTGTTGATTTTCTTATGCGGATAGGGGATTGCAGGAGCAAGGCCGCATCTTCGAAAGGTCGATCGCAGATGCGAAAATAGAGCCCCTGGTGATCGTCCGCTTCTGCCGTATTGTGGTTGCTTCTGCTATGTCGCACATACGAAAAATTTCTCGGAGGTGTGCAAACTGGGAAAGCAAGTGAAGGCCGCAAATGCTACATTTGGCTCGCAAAAGCGAGATGCACAGATGCGCAATTTTGTCCGCAAATGCATAAATGGATAGGTTGAGTTCGATGGTACGACATTTTTATTCATTTTTGGAGTTTTAGACCTCGATTTTGAGCGATTCTGGAGGGGTTTTTTCACGAGTTTGATTTTGGTAAGTTTTCTTTATCTAAAATTAACTATATTTCATGATTCCATACTCATATATATCATTAAATTAGTAAATTGAATGGATGAAAATTGGGAAATTTTTTCAAAATGTAAAATGAGGTTTTGAAGGGCGATTCGATATCAGAATTTGAAAATTCGGGTATGGTTGGACACGCATTAGTACGGGTGTTCGGGTTTTGTAAGCTTTTACGAGTTAGGAGGTGAGGGCTCAGGGATGAGTTTTGGGTTGACTTTTTAGTTTTAATTACAAGACCGAAGTTTTATTATCCTGAATTGGTTCTTATTAGTTTTAATTATGCTATGAAATTATTTTAGCTAGATTTGAGCCGTCCGGAGGTTGTTTCACACTAGAAGGCCATTTTAGAGTATCAGTCTAGCTTCCTTGAGGTAAGTGTCTTGCCTAACATTGTGTGGGGACCGGGAACTACCCCTTAGGAATTGAGTCGTTTGTGCTATTTGTATAATGTGGAAGCCGTGTACGTGAGGTGACGAGTACGTGCTCGGGCTTATATGTGAAAATTTTATCGGTTTAAAACTCTAAGACATCTTTATGTGTTAAATTGGAAGTTGTTGGAACTTGTTATATCCTTTATTCGTCATGTCCACTATTACATGCTTTGTTTGAAGTTGAAGTTACCTGTCACATTCTTTACTTGCCGGGTTGCTCTTATATACTTATTTGGAATTATTACTATTCTAACCATTTCGTGAATTCTTTTATTGTGAGGTTGCTTTTTTTGTGGAGATACTTGCACTGTTGAGTTAATTCTTAAACAATAAATTGAAATTGAAGTTATCAAGAGGCACTTATCTATTTCTCATGAAGTTGTATAAAGAAGATGTTGTTCCTTGTTGATTTAACTTTTCCATTTATGTTGTCGTCATTGAGATACAATACACGTTGTGTTGAGCTGTGGGCTATTTGTTGTGAAATTATTGATATCATGGAATCTTTGAAAAGGTTATGGCCTACGGAAACTTGTGATACAAGTTGATCATGTTGTGTTGTTTTAATGATAGTACATGTGAATTGTTGTGTGATTTGATTGTTATTTTATGGAGTATAAGAGTGGCATTTCACCGTGGTTGTTTTGCAGAGTATAAGAGTTGCGTTTCACTATTGTTGTATCCCAAGCTATTATAGTATACGGGGTATAAGGGTGGCATTTCTCTGATGTTGAATGTACTGAGTAATAAGGGTGGCTATTGTACGGAGTGATTAGGGTGGCTATTATACGGAGTGATAAGGGTGGCTATTGTACGAAGTGATTAGGGTGGCTATTATACAGAGTGGTAAGGGTGGCTATAAGAGAGATAATGGTAGCTATTGATATTGTCATGGCGGAGTGATAAGGGTGGCTATAAGAGAGATAATGGTAGCTATTGATATTGTCATGGCGGAGTGATACGGGTGGCTATAAGAGAGATAAGGGTGGCAATGTTAGGGATGATGTAGGGGTATTGTGTTGGCGATTTTGTTTGGTATTGTGATCTTCCTTGTGTTTGTTATACACTTTGCGTAACTTGTCATGTTGCTTTGGTGAGCTATTCGATAACATTGATATTACTTGTTTGATGTGGGTTTTAGTAGTACACTTGCACAAGCATACACCACAATATGATACTTATACTAGCTCATGAGTACGAAACTTGACATTTATTGATTTTTTCCATGTATTCTAGTATGATCCGTTTAATGTTTCTATTGAGCCTCTAATTATACCGACCGGATTGTGATTATGCCGGGCGGATTGTGATTGTGAGCCTGTGGTTATGCCTGGAGGATTGTTATTGTGAGCTTGTGATTATGTCGGGCGGATTGTGATGTTGAGCCTGTGATCATGCCGGGCAGATTGTGATTTGTGAGCCAGTGACCATGCCGTGCATGTTCTGTTTAGTGAGCCTGTTACTATGTCAGGCGGATTGTGATTTTGGATAGGAGTTTTCCATGCGGGTTGTGATTCGAGATGTGAGCACAAAGTACCGTGAGTATAGGATTGTGGGTTGACACATGTGATTTGTGACTATGAGACGAGGTACCGCGTAGTGACTTTTTTGTGAAAACTTGTGTTATACAACTTGATTAATTGGTTGTCCTTTGTGTTCCTTGTCTGGTTTTAATGATGTTTTCTCGGTATTCCTCATTGCATTACTGCCTATATGCACATGTTTATTTTGTTACTAATTACTGATTCGTGCTTCCCATTATTAGTTCTATAATGTTATACTGCACAAATTATTTTGTCTAGTGAGTTTGTTGAATTGTACCTCGGCACTACTCCACCAAGGTTAGTCTTGATACTTACTGGGTACCAGCTGTGGTGTACTCATACTACACTTCTGGACAATTTTGTGTAAAGCCAGGTATTGGAAATATCAAATTCGGGCAGAGTTAGGTTGTTGATCGCAAGGATTTGAGGTAACGTTGCTTGGTCATACAGTCCCTTGGGATCTTTTACTTATATTGTATTGTCACTTGTCATTGAACATTATTGTATTTTTATCTCTGACAATTTTCTATGTATTCAGTTTGAGTTCGTGACTCAGTATTACCAGTCTTGGGATGTTGTTATGATTATTTTCGCTTTTGTTTCTATACTTGCATTAAACTCTATTTCAAATTTAGACAAAAAATTTGAATTGTTATTGTAATCAGCTTACCTAGTCTTAGAGACTAAGTGCCATCATGACGCTTGTGGTGAGATGTTAGGTCGTTACAAGTCTGTACCAGATCTCTAGGTTCATAGGTTTTACGAGTCACGAGCAAGTTTAGTAGAGTCTTGAGGATTGGTACAGAGATGTCTATATTTTTCTTCGAGAGGCTACAAAACTATTAGGGAAATATCCACTTCTTTCATTCCCGTCATGCGAATTTTTTGACTTCAAGGTATGAGCCTTTCTATCTCTATTCTCTCACACCGCGCCCCTGGTGAAAAGACACTCGTGCCCCCTACTAGAGTCGAAAGGGGCCGGGGTCGGGGTGGAGGACGAGGCAGGGAACGTGCCGCAAATAGAGAACCTATGAGAGCAGAAGTATAGGAGCCACCAGTAGCTCCTGTTGGGGGACAGGCACTGGAGGCACTTGTTGTTGCCCTAAGACTTCAGAAGACTTTAGCACACTTCCTGAGTATGTTTGGTACATTGGATAATGCGGTATTGATATTTGTTGCACCAGTTACTTCACAGATTAGGGGAGGAGCTCAGACTCCCAAAGCCCGTACTCCAAAGCAGGGGGCTGACATTGGTCAAGTACCGGGTTGGTGTCGATATAGCCTGAGGTCAGGCCAGGGACATCAGAGGAGGAACATAAGAGGCTTGAAAGGTTTAAGAGGTATGGTCCACCTACTTTTAGTAGAATAACTACTAAAGATGCATAGGGATTTCTAGAGATGTGTCACTATATTCTCTGCACCATGAGTATTGTGGAGGCAAGCAGAGTTGCTTTTACTACATTTCAGTTGTCGAGAACAACGTATCAGTAGTGGCATGTTTATGAGGAAGGTATGCCAGCCGATGAAGCACTACCCACTTGGGCTAAGTTTTCAGAGATATTTTTAGGGAGTTTGTTCCCCAGACCCTTCGGGATGCGTGGCGTGAAGAGTTTGAATAACTGCGTTAGGGTGCCATGACGACGTCGGAGTATGCCATCAAGTTCAGTAAGTTAGCCCGTCATGCATCTACTTTGGTTCCCACAATCAGAGAGAGTCCGCAAATTTATTGGGGGGATCAGTTATGATCTTAGATTCTGCATGGCTCGGGAGTTGCAGACTGATACTCCATTTCAGTAGATAGTTGAGATTGCCAGGATGTTAGAGCGTGTTCGGGGTGAGGAAAGGGAGTCTAAGGAGCCAAGATGTCTTGGAGTTCTGGAGGGTTCAGTGGATTTTACTCTTCAGCTATGACTAATCATGGCAAAGGCTCGGGCAGTCAGCCAGTCCAGTCCGCATTTTAGACTACTCGTGGTGCTCTAGTTAGTTCTTTTAGTGCACCACCGGCACGGGGTTCCTATAGCGGTTATTCTTCTTATCCGGAACAGACTTAGTATAGTGATACTAGGCAGATCATGAGATATTATCCCATACTTGTAAGAGGAAAATTTCATCAGATCACCCAGACTACGGGCTTCATTCCAGTTGGTACTCCACCCGCACAGCCAGTTGCTACTTGGCCTATTGATATATTTTCCATAGTATGGTTGAGGCTGCTATACCAGATAGTGTCGTACATGTATGGTTTTGATTTATTATATAGGAGATGTTTGATTTGATTTTACTTATCGATGTGATCCCTCCTATCATGCTTCACATGTGGTGAGTTCTGTGATTTCTACTCTATTTATGTATTTACTCATGTTGAGAGATTTTATGGCTGTAGCCCGTGTCTATCATTTGGTGTTGTAGATTACTGAGACCTATGATACTAGAAGTGAAGTTATGTTACTCATTACGATAGGTTTTGGTGTGGTTCCTGGATGGTATGGTTACTATTTGTGATTTAGGTGCCTTACTGGTATGGGAGTTCATTACATGTTGTGATTTTGTTTTGCGGAATTGAATTAGTGGAAGGGTTTGGTAGGTATAATGTGTATTATACTTGTGATTCATAGTTTAGGGTGAGACCCTCGCAGTTTCGTGTGATTTGATATGTTTGAACTAGGTTGTGTCCCACGGTGGAGTTATATCAGGATGAGATCCTTGTGATTAGTTCATATGTTTTGATCCTACCGCATGGGATTGATTTGTATTATAGTACTGACAGGGAGTTATCCCTGTTGGTCTTGTTTGATAGTTCTCTCACGATTTTTTTCTTGGCATAATTAGCCATATTCGCGTTGTGTTTATTGGGGAATGTGACTTGATGATTTCGATGAATGGTTATGAGGTCTTCATGTTTATTTCATCGTTTCTAGTGTTATAAAGGTTTGGACAGGGTTCTAGCTGATATGAGGTTAATTTTTGGTGTTGGATTTAATTGTGGTCAGCTATTATAGCCCGAGTTATTGTTATGGGCATAACTGTGATGTGTCTCGTTGTGTGTTTGTACCTGGTGGGTGTAGGCATGAGTTTTTACATATGGTTGAGGTTGGTACCGTGTGTTGATGTGGAAATTAGGTTTTTTGAAAATTATTGGATGGTAAGAAATTTGGTTCTAAGGTTTACCAGTGTGGGTAGAAGGAATATTTTCAGTTGAGATGGTGTTGTCTGACTTATGTAGATTGCGTTGACGTGGGATCACCCCGAGAGTATGTGTATGGTAAGTACATTTAGTAATTGATGACCTCAGAATGGTATTTGGCATGTTTGACGATGAACGTCTGTTTAAGAAGGGGAGAATGTAACGATTCGACCAGTCGTTTCGAGAATCAACATACCGTTCAGCGTCTTAAGGTCTCAAGTAGCTTAGTATTATGTGTTATGAATGGCGTGTGAGGTCTAGTTCGGTTTTTGATGATTCGAGATCAACTACGAAGAAGGATTCTTGTTTTAGAAGTTTAAGCAGTAAGAGTTGACCGTAGTCTGACTTTTGTGTAGACGACTCTGAAATGGAATTTTGATGATTCCAATATCTTCATATGGTTATTTTGGACTTAGACGAGTGTATGGATTTGGATTTGGACCAATGTTTTATTAGCCAGAATTGGTTCCTATGAGTTTTAGTTATGTTATGAAGCTATTTTGACTAGATTTGAGCCGCCCGGAGGTTGTTTCATACGAGAAGGCCATTATAGAGTATCGGTCTAGCTTCGATGAGGTAAGTGTCTTGCCTAACTTTATGTGGGGGCCAGGAACTACCCCTTAGGAATTGAGTCATTTTTATTATTTGTGTAATGTGAAAGACGTGTACGTGAGGTGACGAGTACGTACTCAAGCTTATATGTGAAAATTCTATTGGTTTAAAACTCTAAGACATATTTATGTATTAAATTGGAAGATCTTAGCACTTGTTATATCCTTTATTCTCTATGTCCACTATTACATGCTTTGTTTGTAGTTGTAGTTCCCTGTCACCTTCTTTACTTGCCGAGTTGCTCCTATATGCTTATTTGGAATTATTACTACTTTAAACATTTCATGAATTCTTTTATAGAAGAGTTGTCTTTTGGTGGAGATACTTGCACTATTGAGTTTTTTCTTAAACAACAAATTGAAATTGAAGTTATTAAGAGATATTTATCTATTTTTCCTGAAGTTGTGATTAAAGAAGATGTTGTTCCTTGCTGAGTTACTTTTTCATTCATGTTGTCATCGTTGAGATACCATACACGTTGTGTTGAGACGTGAGATATTTGTTGTGAAATTATTAATATCGTGGAATCTTTGGAATGGTTGTGGCCTACAGGAACTTGTGATACGAGTTAATCATGTTGTGTTGTTATGATGATAGTACATGTGAATTGTTTTGTGGTTTGATTAATGTTTTCCGGAGTATAATGGTGGTATATCACCGTGGTTGTTTTGCGGAGTATAAGGGTGGCGTTTCACCATTGTTTTTATACAGGGTATAAGCGAGAAATTTCACTGATGTTGAATGTACGGATTGATAAGGGTGGCTATTGCACAGAGTGATAATGGTGACTATTATATGGAGTGATAAGGCTAGCTATATGAGACATAAGGGTGGCTATTGATATTGTCAGGGCGGAGTGATACATGTCGTTTTAGGAGAGATAAGGGTGGCAATGTCAGGGATGATGTAGGGTTATTGTGTTGGAGATTTTGTATGGTGTTGTGATCTTCCTTGTGTTTGTTATACACTTTGCGTAACCTGTGTTGTTGTTTCGGTCAGCTATTCGATATCCTTGATATACTTGTTGATGTGGGCTGTAGTAGTACATTTGCACAATCATACACCATAATATGATACCTATACTAGCTCATGAGTATGAAACTTGATATTTATGGATTTTGTCCATGTGTTTTGGTATTATCTGTTTCATGTTACTATTGAGCCTGTGATTATGCCGGGCGAATTGTGATTGTGAGCTTGTGATTATGCCGGGCAGATTATGATTGTGAGCCCGTGATTATGCCAGGTGGATTGTGGTGGTGAGCCTGTGATCATGCCGGGAAGATTGTTATTTGTGCGCATGTGTCCATGCCGGGCAGATTATGTTTAGTGAGCATGTGACCATGCCGGGCGGATTGTGATTTTGGCACGTGAGTTGTCCGTGCAAGTTTTGATTCGAGATGTGAGCACGAGGTGCCGTCAACATATGATTTTGGGTTGAGACCCATGATTTGTGACTAAGAGATGAGTTACCTCAGAGTGACTTTGTTGTGGAAACTTGTGTTAGACAACTTGATTAATTGGTTGTTCTTTATGTTCCTTATCTGGTTTTAATGATGTTTTCTTAGTATTTCCTTATTGCATTACTACTTATGCACATGTTGATTTTGTTGCTAATTACTGATTCCTGCTTCCCATTATTAGTTATAGACTGTTATACTGCACATGTTATTTTGTCTAGTGAGTGTCTTGACTTGTACCTCGTCACTACTCCACCGAGGTTAGTCTTGATATTTAATGGGTATCGATCGCGGTGTACTCATACTACACTTGTGCATATTTTTGTACAAAGCCAAGTATTGGAGATATCAGACTCGGGCAGAGTTATGTTGTTGATCGCAAGGATTCGAGGTAGAGCTGCTTGGTCATCGCAATCCTTTGGTGTCTTTTCCTTATATTGTACTGTCATTTTTCATTGAACATTATTATATTTTTATCTATGAGAATTTTTGATGTATTCAATTAGAGTTTGTGACTCAGTATTACCAGTCTTGGGAGGTTGTTATGATTATTTCCGCTTTTGTTTCGGTAACTGTATTAAACACTGTTTCAAATTAAAAAAGAAGAAGAAGAAGCTTGAATTGATATTGTAATCGACTTACCTTGTCTTAGAGACTAAGTGCTATCATGACGCCTGTGGTAGAATTTTAGGTTGTGACACTATACCGTTTATATTAGGAAATAAAAGTCTATTCATTAGGTACCTCACTACCATTAGGATTTATTTGAAAAGCCATGTGTAATTACCATCCTCTATAATTACTATGATAGTAATTATATAGTATGAAAATTACATAGTATAGTAATTACAATGATTTATTTGTGAGAACGTAATTACATTATGGTTCTCTTGTCATGTTCAGTTGGACAAGTATAATTACAAAATTAATTAATTTTTTTTTAAAATTAACATGCAAATAAGTTTTGTTATGTGATATATTATATACCAAATAAGAATCTCCAATATCAATTTATTATGAGGTATTTAAAATATGAAACATGGGAGAGGATAATCATTTAACTTTTTTTACGAAGATGGATAATTTATATATGTACTATATTAAAAGCAATAAATTTCTAAACAAAATATCGCTCACCTTTTATACCCTTAAGAGTAGATTCTACCTTGGATAAAATTATAATTAAATTTTCCCCTAATTTTTATGACTTTGAAATCAATTAAACTTTTATTATTAAATCTTCCTTGTTTGAAGTTCTATTATTTAAGACTAATAAACATTAAAAATGTATCTTATATAAATCCTTTTAACCTATTTCAACTATGTATCATTAATACCATATATTAATTTACTCTTAGATATGAAGTTTGAAGTCTACCATAAATATATCGCTCTGAAGTATTATTACTATAGAATCAAATCTATATTGCATCTTGAGGCGTATCCAAGATTTGATCGCTATGTGTGCCACTATTTTAATGCAAATCGACCACTAATGAAGAAGATTAAATTAGATTGTTTATTCAGGCGATTCAATCCATTTTGGATTACTTCTGTACTAGTTCGGTTCGGTCCGATTCATTCTGAATTTATCAATCCAATTTAAATAATTTTTTTATGCATAAACGAATATGTGATACACCCCTTCAATCTACATGTATCTCATTAATATTATATTATGTCTTTGATTCATCACTGTAAAATTTTTAAAATAACATTAGATGGAAAAAAGAGAAAATATTTAAATTATATTCAAAAAATCCGAACCAGAAAAAGACAAAGAAATCAAATATACAATATAAATAAATAAGAAAAGTAAATAACAAAGACGAAAGGAATAAGAGAAATTAACAAAAGGAGGATAAAGAAAAGAAAGGAAAAGCAAAAAGGCATAAAAGAAACAACAAGAACATCCGAAAAGTTTAGATCTCGGGTGTTACGAGTGGTATTTCAACACTTCAACCATGGCACCTTCGTTCATTTTGTGACTTGGAGAGTTGGAGTGACACTTGTAGGTTATGTCGGAGTTTTTGTGAAAAATACTAATATATATATAAAATTTTATCCGAGTGATGGGATGGCATGTCGCCCCCAATTCCATACATAGATCCGTACATGGCTAAATCACACACTAATAGGTGTAGATCCAACTACAACTTGAGTAGAACACAAAATCAATACAATAATAGATGATCCAAAAGGCTCATTTAATTTATTCTCGTCATCTTTCTCGGCTAAGACATGTTTCTGATATTTTATTTTTTATGATTATGCTTTCCTAGTGTCACGATCCAAATTCTCCATTTGTAAGATGTCGCGATGATACCTAATCTTTACGACTAGGTAATCCTAACAATTACAGAAAAACAAAAATCAAAGCAAAATTAGCAACTAAACTGCAACAGATAATTAAACAACTAATACGATGTCGCTCGGCATGTACAAAACCCAACACTCTAGTATACACAGTATGTTTCCAAAAACCCGGTAGTCATAAGTCACAAGCTACAGAAGAAAAACTAGTATCTCTATACACCAGAAGCTAAATAAAATACGGAAAGGAGGGAACAAAAGAGGACTTCGAGGTCTGCGGACACGATAGATGTACCTTGAATTCTCCGTACAACAGCTAGCACTCTCAGCTAATAGCGGGGCTGATAAGAAGCACCCGGATCTGCACAAAAAATATGTGCATAAGAGTAGCATGAGTACACCACAACGGTACCCAGTAAGTGCCAAGCCAAACATCGGTAGAGTAGTGACGAGGTCAAGTTCGGGCCCTATTGGGATATAATAATATGACAGATGATATAAAAAAATGAAAGAAAACAGAGAACTTAACAAAAATAATCCACAGAGAAAAATAACAACACAACACAATGAGATAACAACAGGAGCGCTCCCGAAATACCGTCTCGTAGTCCCAAAAGTAAATACTCAACAAGGGATCTCCCGAGATACCGTCTCGTTGTCCCAAAAGTAAATATGCAAGGAGATCTCCCGAGGTGCCGCCTCGTAGTCTCAAAAGTAAATGTGCAGGGGGATCTCCGGAGGTACTGCCTCGTAGCCCCAAAACTAAATGTGTAATGAGATCTCCCGAGGTACCGCCTCATAGCCCCAAAAGTAAACACACAAATCAAATAGGTAAAGAAAATAATTAACAACAAGAATTTTACAAATAAGGTTGATACAAATCAAGTAAATGCAGGAATTCAACTAAACATGCTGCACATAATTCAAATAAGCATTTAAGATACGTAGACATGCGAAACTAGGATAAAAATGATAACTACACATGCTAGTATAACTCAATTAAGGTATAACAAGCTATTAGTCAGTGAAAAACTGAATTTTACAATAATTAGCCCGTGTACGCACTCGTCAGCCCATGTACACTGCGCTCATATATCACAGAAATATCATGAAAGTACGAACTCCTAAGGGGATTTCCCTACACAAGGTTAGGCAAGCCGCATACCGCGAACCAAGCTCAATCATTCAATAGGAATGCCCTTTCCTCGATTATCCGACTCTGAATGGCTCAAATCTAATCAAAGACAATTACATACCATAAATACAATAATAGACTAATCTAATTAATGAAATCAATACTTTAACAAGAATTTCAAAAATCGCCTAAAAAGTTGACCCGGGCACACGTCTCAGAATCGGGTAAAAGTCACAAAATATAAACACCCATTCACTCAAGAGTTCACTCGTACAAAAATTATCCAAACCCGATATCAAAATCTGAATAAAAACTCAAAAACTTAGTTGAAGAACTTTTCAACTTTTTCACCAAATTCCTTAATTAAATAATGAAATCAACTATTGATTAATGGAATATAACTATAAACGAGTTAAGAATCGTTACCCAATAGCTTTCTCTGAAAAATCCTTGAATTATCGCCTCAATCCGAGTTCTCAATGTCCCAAAGTTGAAAATGGATAAAAACCTCAAAATATCTCTTTTCTGCCAAGCGATTTCACACCTGCGTACACACAGTCGCACCTGCGACGCTGCACCTGCGGAAATTCCATCGCAGGTGCCGAATTGACTTAAGACACATGGGTCCACTTCTGTTGTGATGACCCAAAGGGTCATCTTGTGATTTAAAACTCTATTTCGCGCTCGTTAACCTTAAAAACCTTATTTTTTTACTCACCTCGAGTTGTGTGCGCATTCCAAGCATAAATCCGAAAAGCCTTTAAGTGGAAATTTATGAAATAATTATTTTTGGGATTTAAAATTAATTTTTAGTTGAATTTGGTCAACGTTTTGAGTAAACGGACGCGAACCTGTGTTTTGACACTCCCGAAATGTCCGTAGTAAAATATGTGACTTGGGCGTATGCCCGAAATCGAATTCCGAGGTCCCTAGCTCGAGAAATGAATTTTTGATGAAAATTATAAGACTGAAATTCTAAGGATTTAACGAAATTGATTAATGTTTGATCTTGTTGGTATCGGGCCCGTATTTTGATTCCGGAGCTTGGTATAGGTTTAATATAATATATAAGTCATGTTTGTGAAATTTGGTAGAGATCAGAGTTGATTTGACGTGATTCGGACGTCCGTTTTGGGAAGATAGTATTTTTGAAATGTTTTTGAGAAATTCATGAGTTTTGGTACTAAATCCGTAGTTCTAGGTGTTATTTTTGTAATTTTATCGCATGAGCAATTTGGTACGATGTTTTTAGACTTGTGTGCATGATTGGTTTGGAGCCCTGAGGGCTCGGGTGAGTTCCGGATAGGCTATAGGGTGTTTAGGACTTAGAACAATTTGCTGGTGTAAAACTGAACCTGTTGCAGGCCTCTGATCTCGCAATTGCGAGATCAGGCATCACAAATGCAATCATAGCAAGATTCGCAATTGCCAGGATTTTATCGCAATTGCGATCATAAGCTAGGCCACCAGTTCTCGCATTTGCGAGGTTACATTCGCAATTGTGAAGGGGGTCTGGGGAACACAAATGCGAACATAGACTTACATTTGCGAGGGACCAGTGGTCGCAAATGCGACACTTTCCTTGCATTTGTGAAGGAAACAGGAATGTGAAGGTCATCGCAATTGCGATTGTTCCTTCGCATTTGCGAGCTTTGCAATTGTGAAGCTCAGGTCGTAATTGCGACATCTGCAGCTGAGCAAAAGGGACTTAGACGGGAGTTTTCATTCATTCTTCAAATTTTCAAAACCTAAACCTTAAGGGGCGATTTTCCAAAGACCAAATCTTCCCCAAATCATAGGTAAGTGATTGTTAACTCTTTTCTTTCAATCTTTTACTTCGTTTAACAAGATTTCAACCTAGAATATAGGATTTTTATGGTGGAATTGGGAATTTTGGGTAGAAAACTATGAATTTCAAAATTTGGGGATTTAGACCTCAAGTTGAGGTCGGGTTTCAAAACCAATTGTCTATCCGGGCTCAGGGGTGAATGGATAATCGGGTTTTGATCCGAATTTCGGGTTTGGACCAAGCAGGCCCGGGTGTTGACTTTTTCAAATATGAAATAAATTGAACCAGAGTTATTAGGGATGATTCCTAAGGCTTATGTTGAATCATTTGGTTGTAGATTTTCTAGATATTGGGGACTCTGAGGCTAATTCAAAAGGCAAAGTTGTGATTGAGCGTTAAGTGATATTGGGAGTGAGGTAAGTGTTGTGTTTAACTTTGGATTGAGGGAATAGGTATTGTGTTATTATTTGCTACGTGTTTTATTATTGAATATGATGTATAGGTGAGGTGACGAGCACCTATTGTGGTCGAGTCATAGCATGCGAGTGAAATTCCATTTTTGCAAATTTTGTAGTCTTAAATCCTTTATCCATGTTTATTGTTGTTATTGAAATGTTGGGAGACTTATATCCGATTCAACCAAGGTTTGATAGATTTCTGAACATTGATTCAAAGTTGAGATTTTAATTATGATATTAAGCATTGATGAACTACTGGTTTCTATATGAACTCTTATCTATCCATTGTTATTGATTCTGTGATTTGTGAGGAGGAGTGTAAAGTACGAAGGGTGATGCCGTGCATGATTATTTGTATCGTGAGGAAGAGTGTAATGCACAAAGGGTGATGTTGTGCCATGATATGTGAGTGTTAATGCACGAAGAGTGATGTCGTGCCATGATATGAGAGTGATAAAGCACGAAGGGTGATGCCGTGTGTATTATGAGAGGTTAATGCACAAAAGGTGATGCCGTGTCGTTCTATTTATTTATTGGGTGAGGTTGAGAGTAAAAACACGAAGGGTGATAACGTGCAGTTTTCCTTTATTGTCTTAAATACTTAATTTAATTAAGGATTTCCGTTTAAATTGTGCCTTTTATTTTTTATCATTCCTTACATTGTGATCCCCCATTTCATGCACCCTTCCTATTATGCCTACTTTACTTCTTTGTTTACCGTTGTTGCCATTAGCATGATTATACTGTACAGGTTTTATGTGATGTCTTGTCCTAGCCTCGTCACTACTTTGCGGAGGTTATGATCGACACTTACCAGTACATGGGGTCTGTGATACTGATGCTGCACTCTGCACTTTCTGTGCAGATCCAGGTATCGGTTCGAGCTTTTGCGATAGTAGCTGCCTTCTACGCAGGAGAACCGAGGTAGATCTGCTGACATCCATAGATTCCTGGAGTCCCTTCCTATTCATTTACTGTTTTATTTAGTTCACAAACAGTTATACGTTTTCCTTTAAGCCAAATACTTGTAGTAAATTCTTAGTTGTCCATGAGTTGTGACTCCAGATCATGGGTAGTTAGACATCAGTATTATTGCATAGTATTATTTCCAAAAAAAATATTTTCTTCTTATTTTTGTATCATGTGTTGAATGGTAGTGGATCCTCGTATAGTTTGAAATGTTTTAAAATCTTGTAGATCTCAAATGTTGGCTTGCCTAGAAAGTGCAACGTTAGGCGCTATCAAGGTTCTCATGGTGGGAATTCGGGTCGTGACATATGCGATCAGGTGACCATAACTGCATGTGCGCACCTGCGGACAATTGTCCGCTTCTGCGAAAACATCACCTAGCTCGACTTTCGATTCTGCGATCACTTCTCTACAGGAGCAGCTCCGCTTCTGCAGTCCCTTTATCGCACTTGTGACCACTGGCTACCCAGACCAGGGCCGCATCTGCGAGCTCCCTTCCACACCTGTCTGTTCGCACCTGCGGCCAAACCTACTGCAGGTGCAATGCCACTAGAAGTTGAAAAAATTTAGCAGTTTACACAAGTCTAATTTCGACCCCTTTAGCATCCGAAACTCAACTGGCCATCAGTCACTCAGTACTGGGCAGGGCCAATCCAGCCCATAGGGAAGATCCATCCCCATGTATAAATGCTTCGGACAAGATCCATGTCCAGGGAATATCCATCCCTCAATATAAATCAACTACGCTCAACGGGGTGTGTGCAGACTCCGGAGGGTCTCCTTCAGCCCAAGTGCCATCATAAATCAGTAAAATCTACTGCACCGTGCAACCCGATCCTATAAATGTCACTCATAATCAGGCCTTTGGCCTCACTCAGTCATCAATCTCTCCAGTCTCTCTCTCACGGGCTCACAATGTCATGAAACTAGCTCGAAAATAATGATATGATGTGTCAATGAATAACAACAGAGACTGAGATATGATATGTAATGAATGAATATGACTGAGTACAAAGTTTCAGAGAAAACAATAAGTCAACAGCAAGAAATGATCACTATCGGTCCCAACAGTATCAACATATAGACTAAACATGATCTCTATCATGATTGACAACTTAATTACTTTATCACATGATGAAAACACGTATATCAACAAGATAAACCCACTGTACAGTTCCATGGAATCGACCAGGTCATAATTTCAAGGTTCACGCCTACACGCCCGTCACTTAGCATGTGCGTTACCTTAACACCAGTCATATATCACATAATTCGGGGTTTCGAACCCTCAAAGCCAATTTTCGAAGTTTTACTTACCTCAATCAGAGCAAATCCCTACTCCAACACACCTTTGCCTCGCAAATCGACCTCCAAATGTCAGTAATCTAGCCACAAGAAGTATAATACTGTGACGACCCAAAGGGTCATCACTTGTTTTCTTACCCATTCCGTGCTTGCAAGGCCTTGGAAACCTTATTTAGGGTTTCCTCAATTTGTGTGCGCAATCCGGGCGCGTAACCGGAAAGCTTAAATATGAAATTTTGTGAAAAATGCTAAGTTTTGATTTTAAAATGAATAAATTTGACTTCAATCAACATTTTTGGGTAAACGTACCCGGACCCGTGATTTAAGGATCCCGGAGGGTCCGTAGGAAAATATGGGACTTGGGCGTATGCCCGGAATCGAATTCCGAGGTCCTAAGCCCGAGAAATGAATTTTTGAGTAAAATTATTTTCTGAATTTAAGCAAATTGAAAATAAAATTTGATTAGAAAGCGATGGTATCAAGCCCGTATTTTGGTTCCGGCACCCGGTACAGGTCTTATATATGGTTTAAGTCCTTTATGTAAAGTTTGGTCGAAAACGAACCTCGTTTGTCGTGTTTCGGACTTAAAATGGAAAATTTGATATTTTATGAAATTTGATAGAATTCATGGATTTTGAGGCTTAATTCGATGAATATGATGTTATTTTGGCGATTTGATCGCACGGGTAAGTTCATAGGATGTTTTTGAGGTAGTATGTATATTTTGTTTGGAGCCCTGAGGGCTCGATGAATTTTGGATAGGCCACGGATTGCATTTTTGAACTTGGAAATTTGCTGGTGCAACTGATATGCAGGCTTCGCATTTGTGAAGCCAGCATCGCAAATACGAGATATTCATCGCAAATGCGAAGATGCCCTTGCTGGCCAGGGATCGCAAATGCGACCATATGGTTCGCAAATGCGAGTATGGGACCTCCGCAAATGCGACATTTTTGGTCGCAAATGCGAAGTCCCTCATTTTGCTCAGTGTTCGCAAATGCACAATTACCATGTCAGGGGTGTTCGCAATTGCGAACCCCAGTTCGCAATCCCATGCCAACCAGTGGCCTGCAGTGCACTTAAATCAAATTTTGACTTCCTTTTTCATATTTTCTCAAACTCAAACACACTTAGGCGATTTTTCCAAGAACAAGACTTCTTCCAAATCATTTGTAAGTTGGTTTTTATTCAATTTTTTCAATCATTAACATTATTCAACATCTTTTCAACTTAAAATCAAATATTTCCATGGGTGAAATTGAGTGATTTGGGTAGAACGTAGGTTTTTCCAAAATTGGAGTTTGAGTGGGTGATTTACCTCCGATTTGAGATATTTTTCCATGGCTGGACTCGTGAGAGTACGAGGGTCCTGAAAATGTAAAATTGATCCGAATCTGAGACGCTGGCCTGAGGGGCGTTTTGGTCATTTTACCTAACTTCTCACCGTAAGTTTGAATTAAGTAGTAGAATCAGTTGCTTGAGATGTTATTTACTATATGAAATTTATTTAAATAGATTTGGGCCATTTGGAGTCGGATATCTGTGGCAAACGTGTGGTTTCGAGTTGATTTTCGAGCCGGTTCGAGGTAAGTGGCTTGTCTAACCTTGTGTGGGGGACCTTTCCCCTTTAGGATGTGATATTTGGTAATTAATGCCTTGTACATGAGGTGACGAGCGCGTACTTGTGCTAATTGTTGAATATCCGGTTTTACTTTAAATATTTAGACTGAGTTTCTTTCTTACCTGCTTTATTCTACTTGCAATTATAGCCTATGTTAGTTTAGAAAAGCATGCCTAGTTGACTTGAATTGCCTATTTGCTTAAGTTGCTTTAATTGTATTACGTGAAGCATGTTAGGCTAGAACTACTTGTTGCTTGTATTTTTGCACCCTATTTTTGAATGTCTTCTTGTTGTGGTTGCGTATTTACTTTGGGACTACGGGACGGTATCCCAGGAGATCTCCCTGCATATTTACTTTTGGACTACGGGACGATATCCTGGGAGATCCCCATGCATATTTACTTTGGGACTACAGGACGGTATCCCGGGAGATCCCCCCACATATTTACTTTGGGACTACGGGCGGTATCCTGGGAGATCCCCCTGCATATTTACTTTGGGACTACGGGACAGTATCCCAGGAGATCCCCACGATATTTACTTTGGGACTACGGGACGGTATATTGGGAGGTCCCTGTGCATATTTACTTTGGGACTACGGGACTACGGGACGGTATCCCGGGAGATCCCCCCCCTCTCCCGCATATTTACTTTGGGGCTATGAGACGGTATCCTGGGAGATCCTTCTGATATTCATATGATGGACTACGGGACGGTATCCCGAGAGATCCATTGGACAGTTGAGAAAAGGACTACATGACGGTATCCTGGGAGATCCTCATTGTTACCATTGTTATTGAGCTGTACATATTCTGTGCTTACTATGTTCTTGTGTTTTTGTTATTGCTTTGTTTGACTTGTCTTTTTTCATTGCTGTACTCATTATTACTGTCTGTTTTCATGCTGTAAATTCCTATTATATTTATTAACCGCAGTAGGGCCCTAACCTTCCTCGTCACTACCCGACCGAGGTTAGGCTTGACACTTACTGAGTACCGCTGTGGTGTACTCATGCCCCTTCTGCGTATGTTTTTCATGTGTAGATCCAGGTACCTCCACCCAGGCACGCTATCCCCAAGGTTGAGAGATCTAGCAGATACTTCGAGGTACATCTGCCGCGTCCGCAGACCAGGAGTCTCTATCTTATTCCAGCTTTAGTGGAAAGCTTTTCCTTCCTTTCAGTTGTTTAGACATTCTGGAGTTAGAGCAGCGTAGTATATTCCGGTTAGCCTGTGTTTTCCCGTGGGTTTCCGGGTTTTGGGGTGATATTGTAGACTTCCGCAATATTTTGTTTAGGGTTGTATATGCCAAGCGGCATTTATGTATACAGTTTTTCTTTAGTTGTTCAGTTTTAATTAATTATTCCGCAAGTTGTGTCATTTTTCCGCATTGTTAGGCTTACCTAGTTATAGGGACTAGGATCCATCACGACATGTTCACGGAGAGCTAACTGGGGTCGTGACAAGTTGGTATCAGAGCTCTAGGTTCATAGGATTCACGGAACACAGGCCGGTTTATTAGAGTCACGCTGATCGATACAGAGACGTCTGTACTTATCTACAAGAGGCTATGTAATTTTTTAGGAAAAATCTTTACTTCATTGATTTCCTTGTCGTGCAATATTTTTTACATCAATTCTAAACCTCTGTCTTCTATTCTCTCACAGATGGTGAGGACACGTGCTACTCGGGACGATCAGACACTGTGCCCCCTACTGCAACCGTTAGAGGCCGGGGCCGAGGTAGAGGTCGAGGACGTGCACGTGGTGCAGCGAGGGAACCTGCCGAGCTGCCGCCGAGGTACCACCAGTAGATCCAGCCGAGGTTGAGGCACTTGAAACGCCTACTACCACTACTAATCCAGCCCTTCAGGAGACATTAGCTCAATTCATATCTATGTACATCACTCTGGCTCAGGCAGGGTTGCTTCCCCTTGCTGCAGCCACATCCCAGGTCGGGGGAGGAGCACAGACTCTCGCCGCCCGCACTCCTGAGCAGCGAGTGCCTATGGAGCAGGTCCCAGAGATCATTCCTGCACCCCCAGTAGTGCCAGTTCAGCCCGAGGATGGGTTAGCTGCTTCAGAGGACGAGTAACGGAGACTTGAGAGGTTCAAGAAGTATGATCCTCCGGTATTCAATAGGCTAGCATCATACGATGCCTTGGAGTTTCTGGAGGAGTGTCACCGTATTCTTCATACTATGGGTATAGCCGGATCTAGTGGGGTTTCCTTTACTACCTTCCAGCTTCGCGGAGCAGCCTATGATTGGTGGCGCTCATATGAGTTAGACAGTCGAGACGAGGCTGCTTCACTGACCTGGACCCAGTTCTCAGACATGTTCCTGCCTGAGAGAGTTTGTTCCTCAGAGCCTCGGGGGTGCATGGCGCGCAGAGTTTGAGAATTTGCGCCAGGGTGCTATGGCAGTTTCAGAGTATGCTATCTGTTACACCAGATTGGCTAGGAATGCACCGGCCTTGGTTGCTACTGTCTGCGAGAGGGTTTGTCGGTTCATTTAGGGTCTTATCCACCCATCAGATCTAGCATGGCTCTAGAGTTGTAGAAGGACATTCCTTATCAGCGGGTAGTGAGCATTGCTAGGAGGATCGAGGGTATACTTACTAGGGGGCGAGAGGAGAGAGAGGCCAAGAGGTCTCGAGAGTCGGGCCACTACTCTGGTTCCCGTACCGCAGCAGCAAGTCAACATGGTAGGGGTTATATGGTCTGCCCCGTTCATTCAGCCCTTCCAGCAGCCATCGGCATCCCAGCTCCACCCCGGCCTCGGGAACCTTGCTATGCACCTCTAGTTTCTAGTGCGCCTCCTGCGTGGGGTGCTTTCAGAGGTCAGTCTAGCAGACCTGGACCTAGCCGGTCACAGCCACCACGTCCTCCTAGAGCTTGTTTCGAGTGTGGAAATACACGCCATGTGGTTAGGGACTGCCCCAGACTTAGTAAGGGTGCATCTTCACAGACTTTTTAGCCACAGCGTGCTCACCAGAGTTCTCAGGCCATGATCACAGCTCCAGCTGCTACCCCATCTGCCCAGCCAGCTAGGGGCGGAGGTCGGGGAGGTAGAGGTCTCCCTCGAGACGGAGGCCAGGCCAGATATTATGTTATTCCTGCTCATACCGAGGTTGTTGCCTCCGATTCAGTCATTACAGGTATTATACTAGTTGGTCACAGAGATGCATCGGTTCTATTTATCCAGGCTCCACGTATTCTTTTGTGTCTTCTTATTTTTCTTTGCATTTGGGTATAGCCCGAGATTCTTTGAGTTCTCCTATTTATGTTTCTACTCCTGTGGGGGATTCTCTTGTTGTGGACCGCGTTTATCGATCGTGTTGGGTTACTATTCGTAGTTTTGAGACCAGTGCAGATTTATTGTTACTCGATATGGTGGATTTTGATATTATCTTGGGCATGGACTGGTTGTCGCCCCATTATGCTATTCTTGATTGTCACGCCAAGACCGTGACGCTGGCTATGCCAGGTATTCCGTGTGTTGAGTGGAGTGGTACCTTAGATCACACTCCCAGTAGAGTTATCTCTTTCCTTAAAGCTCAGCGTATGGTTGAGAAGGGGTGTGCCGCATATTTGGCTTTTGTGAGAGATGTCAATATTGATACCCCTTCTGTTAATTCACTTCCAGTGGTACGGAATTATCCCGATGTATTTCCAGCTGATCTTCCGGGCATGCCTCCTGATAGAGACATTGATTTTGTCATTGATGTGTTGCAGGGCACTCAACCCATTTCCATTCCTTCGTACCGTATGGCTCCTCCTGATTTGAAGGAGTTGAAGGATCAGTTACAAGAATTTCTTGATAAGGGTTTTATTCGACCTAGTATTTCACCTTGGGGTGCTTCTTTCTTGTTTGTGAAGAAAAAGGACAGTCCTATGAGCATGTGTATTGATTATCGCCAGTTGAACAGGGTTACAGTGAAGAACCGTTATCCCTTGCCTCATATTGATGATCTATTTGACCAGCTTCAGGGCACACAGGTATTTTCTAAGATTGATTTGCGCTCAGGCTACCATCAGTTGAAGATTCGAGAGCCGGATATTCCGAAGACTGCCTTCAGGATTCGGTATGGCCATTACGAGTTTCTAGTTATGTCATTTAGGCAGACTAATGCCCCATCAACATTTATGCATTTGATGCACAGTGTGTTCAAGCCATATCTCGACTCGTTCGTCATTGTTTTCATAGATGATATTCTTGTTTACTCCCGGAGTCGAGAAGATCATGTGCAACACCTGAGGACAGTACTTCAGACCCTAAGGGAGAAGAAGTTGTATGCAAAGTTCGCAAAATGTGAGTTTTTGTTGAGTTCTGTGGCATTCTTGGGCCACGTAGTATCGACTGAGGGAATTCGGGTGGATCCAAAGAAGGTAGAGGCCGTGCAGAGTTGGCCCAGGCCGTCCTCAGTTACGGAGATTCGTAATTTCCTTGGCATGGCGGGCTACTACCGTCATTTTGTGGAAGGATTTTTCATCGATTGCAGCCCCTATGACCAGATTGACCCAGAATGGTGCTCCATTTCAGTGGACAGAGGAGTGTGAGGCGAGCTTTCAGAAGCTCAAGACATCTTTGACTACAACCCCAATCTTGATATTGCCTACTGGTTCGGGGCCTTATACAGTTTATTGTGATGCCCCGTGAGTCGGCCTTGGAGCGGTGTTGATGCAGGACGGTAGGGTGATTGACTACGCGTCTAGAGAGTTGAAGATACATGAGAAGAATTAACCTGTCCATGACCTTGAGTTAGCTGCCATTGTTCATGCCTTGAAGATCTGGCATCATTATTTATATGGTGTTCCCTGTGAGATATTTACGGATCACCGGAGTTTGCATCACATATTCAGGCAGAAGGATCTATATTTGCGCCAGCGTAGATGATTAGAGTTTCTAAAGGACTATGACATCACTATATTATACCACCCGGGGAAGACCAATATGGTGGCCGACGCCTTGAGTCTCCGTGCAGAGAGTTTGGGGAGTTTGGCATACTTTCATGCAGCTGAGAGGCCTCTAGCCTTAGATGTTCAGTCCTTAGCAAGTCAGTTCGTGAGATTGGATCTTTCTGAGCCTTGCCGGGTATTAGTTTGTGTGGTTTCTCGGTCTTCCTTATTCGATCGTATCAGGGAGCAGCAATACGATGATCCTCATTTACTTGTCCTTAAGGACGCGGTCCAGCACGATGATGCTAGAGATGTGACCATTGGAGATGACGGGGTATTGAGGATGCAGGGTCGGATTTGTGTGCCCAATGTTGATGGGCTTCGGGAGTTGATTTTAGCTGAGGCCCACAGTTCGCGGTATTCCATCCATCCGGGTACCATGAAGATGTACCAGGATCTGAGACAACACTATTGGTGGCGAAGAATGAAGAAGGATATAGCAGAGTTTGTAGCTAAGTGTCTCAACTGTCAGCAGGTCAAATGTGAGCATCAGAGACCGGGAGGGTTACTTCAGCAGATTGAGCTTCCAGAGTGGAAGTGGGAGCGGGTCATCATGGACTTTGTGGTTGGACTTCCTCGGACTTTGAGGAAGCATGATGCCATTTGGGTGATTGTGGATCGGCTGACCAAATCAGCCCATTTTATTCCGGTACCGACTACTTATTCATCAGAGCGGTTGGTGGAGATTTATATTCGGGAGATCATTCGTCTGCATGGTATTTCAGTTTCTATTATTTCAGACAGAGGTACTCAGTTCACTTCACGATTCTGGAGAGCCGTTCAGCAGGAGTTAGGTACCAGGGTGGAGTTGAGCACATCATTTCACCCCCAGACGGACGGACAGTCCGAGCGCACTATTCAGATCCTTGAGGATATGCTCCGTGTGTGTGTGATTGAGTTTGGAGGGTCTTGGGATCAGTTCTTTCCATTGGCGGAGTTTGCTTACAACAACAATTATCAGTCCAACATTCAGATGGCGCCGTATGAGGCTTTATATGGTAGGAGGTGTAGATCCCCGGTGGGTTAGTTCGAGCCGGGTGAGGCCAGGCTATTGGGCACAGAGTTGGTTCAGGATGCATTGGAGAAGATCAAGGTGATTCAGGATAGACTCTATACAGCCTAGTCCGGACAGAAGAGTTACGCGGACCAGAAGGTTCGTGATCTTTCATATATGGTCGGAGAGCGGGTTCTGCTTCAAGTTTTTCCTATGAAGGGCGTTATGAGATTTGGGAAGAAAGGGAAGCTGAGTCCGAGGTTTATTGGCCCTTTTGAGATATTGAGGCATGTTGGGGAGGTTGATTATGAGCTTGACTTACCTCCAAGCTTGGAAGGAGTTCATCCGGTATTTCATGTTTCGATGCTCCGGAGATATCACGGTGACCCGTCTCATGTGTTGGATTTCAGTTCAGTCCAGTTGGACAAGGACTTGTCTTATGAGGAGGAGCCGGTAGCTATTCTAGACCGGCAGGTTCGTCAGTTGAGATCCAAGAGTTTCCCTTCTGTTCGTGTTTAATGGAAAGGTCAGCCTCTTGAGGCATCGACCTGGGAGTCCGAGTCCGATATTCGCAGACGTTACCATCATCTATTCCCCGACTCAGGTACTTCCTTCTTCTGTCCGTTCGAGGATGAACGGTTGTTTTAGAGGTGGAGAATGTGTCGATCCAAAGGGTCGTCACTTGTGTTCTTACCCATTCCGTGATTCCGAGGCCTTGGAAACCTTATTTAGAATTTCCTTGATTTGCATGCGCAATCCGGGCGCGTAACCGGAAAGCTTAAATATGAAATTTTGTGAAAAATGCTATGTTTTGATATTAAAATGAATAAATTTGACTTCGGTCAATATTTTTGTTAAGCGGACCCGGACCCGTGATTTGAGGGTCCCGGAGGGTCTGTAGGAAAATATGGGACTTGGGCGTATGCCCGGAATCGAATTCCGAGGTCCCTAGCCCAAGAAATGAATTTTTGAGTAAAATTGTTTTCTTAAAATATTTAAAGTAATTAAAAATGAAATATGATTAGAAAGCAATGGTATCAGGCCCGTATTTTGGTTCCGGCGCCCGGTACAGGTCTTATATATGGTTTAAGTCCTTTCTGTAAAGTTTGGTCGAAAACGTACCTCGTTTGTCGTGTTTCAGACTTAAAATGGAAAATTTGATGTTTTATGAAATTTGATAGAATTCATGGATTTTAAGGCTTAATTCGATGAATATGATATTATTTTGGCGATTTGATCGCACGGGTAAGTTCATAGGATGTTTTTGAGGTATTGTGTATATTTGGTTTGGAGCCCCGGGGGCTCAGGTGAGTTTTGGATAGGCCACGGATTGTATTTTTGAACTTGGAAATTTGCTGGTACAACTGATCTGCAGGCTTCGCATTTGCGAACCCAGCATCACAAATGCGAGCTATTCATCAGTAATGCGAAGATGCCCTTGCTGGACAAGGATCGCAAATGCGACCATATGGTTCACAAATGCGAGTATGGGACCTTCGCAAATGCGACATTTTTGGTCGCAAATGCGAAGTCCCTCATTTTGCTCAGTGTTCGCAAATGCGAACTATACATCGCAATTACCATGTCGGGGGTGATCGCAATTGTGAACCCCAGTTCGCAATTCCCATGCCAACCAGTGGCATGCAGTGCACTTAAACCGAATTTTGACTCCATTTTTCATATTTTCTCAAACTCAAACACACTTGGGCGATTTTTCCAAGAACAAGACTTCTTCCAAATCATTTTTAAGTTGGTTTTTACTCAATTCTTTCAATCATTAACATCATTTTACATGTTTTCAACTTAAAATCAAAGTTCCATGGGTGGAATTGAGTGATTTTGGTAGAACTTAGGTTTTTCCAAAATTGGGGTTTTAGTGGGTGATTGACCTCCAATTTGAGAGATTTTTCCATGGCTGGACTCATGAGAGTACGAGGGTCCTGAAAATGTAAAATTTATCCGAATCCGAGATGCTGGCTTGAGAGGCGTTTTGGTCATTTTACCTAACTTCGCGCCGTAACTTTGAATTAAGTAGTAGAATCACTTGCTTGAGATATTATTTACAATATCAAAATTTATTTAAATATATTTGGGCCATTTGGAGTCGGATACCCGTGGAAAACGTGTGGTTTCGAGTTGATTTTCGAGTCGGTTCAAGGTAAGTGGCTTGTCTAGCCTTTTGTGGGGGACCTTTCCCCTTTAGGATGTGATATTTGGTAATTGAATGCCTTGTACGTGAAGTGACGAGTGCGTACTTGTGCTAATTGTTGAAAATCTGATTTTACTTTAAATATTTAGACTGAGTTTCTTTCTTACCTGCTTTATTCTACTTGCAATTGTAGCCTATGTTAGTTTAGAAAAGCATGCCTAGTTGACTTGAATTGCCTATTTTCTTAAGTTTCTTTAATTGTACTACGTGAAGCATGTTAGGCTAGAATTACTTTTTGCTTATATTTTTGCACCCTATTTCAGAATGTCTTCTTGTTGTGGCTGCGTATTTATTTTGGGACTATGGGACGGTATCCCGGGAGATCCCCCTGCATATTTACTTTGGGACTACGGGACGGTATCATGGGAGATCCCCCTGCATATTTACTTTGGGACTACGGGACGGTATCCTGGGAGATCCCCTTGCATATTTACTTTGGGACTACGGGACGGTATCATGGGAGATCCCCCTACATATTTACTTTGGGACTACGGGACGGTATCCTGAGAGATCCCCCCGCATATTTACTTTGGGACTACGAGAGGGTATCCTGGGAGGTCCCCCTGTATATTTACTTTGGGACTACGGGACGGTATCCTGGGAGATCCCCCCCCGCATAATTTACTTTGGGACTACGAGACGGTATCCCGGAAGATCCTTCTGATATTCATATAATCGACTACGGGACGGTATCCCGGGAGACCCACTGGACAGTTGAGAAAAGGACTACAGGACGTTATCCTGGGAGATCCTTATTGTTACCATTGTTATTGAGCTGTACATATTCCGTGCTTACTCTGTTCTTGTGTTTTTGTTATTTCTTTGTTTGACCTGTCTTATTTCACTATCGTACTCATAATTACTGTCTGTTTTCATGCTGTAAATTCCTATTATATTGTTTAACCTCAGTAGGACCCTGACCTTCCTCGTCACTACCCGACCGAGCTTAGGCTTGGCACTTACTGATTACTGTTGTGGTGTACTCATGCCCCTTCTGCGCATGTTTTTCATGTGCAGATCCAGGTACCTCCACCAAGGCGCACTATCCCCGAGGTTGAGAGATCTAGCATAGACTTAGAGGTACATTTGCCGCGTCCGTAGACCAGGAGTCTCTATCTTATTCTAGTTTTAGTGGAAAGATTTTCTTTCCTTTCAGTTGTTTAGACATTATGGAGTTAGAGCAGTGTAGTATATTTCTGTTAGCCTGTGTTTTTCCGTGAATTTCCAAATTTTGGGGTGATATTGTAGACTTCCGCAATATTTAGTTTGGAGTTGTATATGCCAAGTGGCATTTATGTATACAGTTTTTCTTTATTTGTTCAGTTTTAATTAATTATTCCGCAAGTTGTGTCATTTTTCCGTATTGTTAGGCTTACCTAGTTATAGGGACTAGGTGCCATCACAACATGTTCACGGAGGGCGGGCTGGGGTCGTGACAAATACAATCAACACGGGGTAAAGGAAATAAATCAATAAGGAAATACTAAGTTTTAAAAAAAAATATGAAATCGGCTCATAGCCGGTCCCTAGAGTCCACATCACGAAATTCGATATAAAAACTTCTATCCTCGGTCAAACTATCCAAAAATCCAACTTTCGCCATTTCAAGCCTAATTCAACTATGGACCTCCAAATCACAATCCGGACACGCTTCTAAGTGCAAAATCACTCAACGGAGCTAACGATACCATCAAAACTCCATTCCGGAGTCGTTTAAACATAAGTCAATATCTGATCAACCTTTTCAACTTAAGCTCCCAACCTTCAGACTAAGTGTCTCAATATATTCAGAAAACCCTCCGGACCCGAATTGACTAACCCGACATGTCTTATTACAGCTATAAAGTACAAAAATGAGAAATAAATGGGGGAATAGGGCTACAACTCTCAAAACGACCAGACGGATCATTACTATTTAATAATATTTATATAGTTTTTTAAAATTGTGTACTCATTAATATGGGTACACGCACAAATCGCGTACCAAAGATCAGTTTATATTAAAGTAAAGTGTAGTAAAAATCTTTTAATGATTACATAGGCAATGAGAATAAGTAGATGATAAGTTTTAGTGAGAGGAGTAATAATGCAAGAGGTTGTTTTCTTCAGCAATAAATGGTCCAAATTATGGTTAAGGGTGTCCACGATAAAATATATATATATATATATATATATATATATATATATATATATATATATATATATATATATATATATATATATATATTAATAATAGCTATTTAACCACTTTCAGCCACTCGAGTTACTAAAATGAAAGTTGTTTACCCGTAAAATGGTACAGTTAAATTTATATGTGATTTATAGACAAATGAATTAATTTGATTAAAAAAAAACAGATGAAATAGATAGAAATATAAGACATAGCCTTAAAATTGAAATAGACGGCATATATATTGGTTTTGGGCGCAGAGCTACCGGGAGAAATGATAACAATACAAATAAGCAAGATAGTAAAATATTATTGAGCTTTTGATAGAGTATAGAGTATGCTAGTCAGAAAATTCATGTTCCTTACAATGATGATAGAGCTCATTAATTATAGTTACACATAGGGAACAAAGTCCTAAGATTAAGCTCATCTTTAATGAAAATTATGAGGGCCATTGAATAATGTGTAACGATGACAGTGATGCCATATTCTCTATAGCGAATTGTGCATTTAATGCTATAGGATATTCTTCATTGAATGCTACCGGATGGCGACATTTTTTTTTATCTTTATGAGTTTCATTCTCTCCGATGACAAGCGACATCATTGCCTTCGGGTTTAGCTATCTTCTATCTTCTATCTTCGGTTCCACATGTCGCTATCTCATGCGATCATTAAATATGAACATATTTTACCCCATACAGATAGTCCCCCTGCTTTCTGGTGACATAACTTTGTGTCATCGGGGAAGCTTGTAGAAGTACCATTTTTGGTGTGAAATTATCTGACCCCCTTTGAAAAGTTTATGAAGGTTTATTAGACGCAGGTCTCTCTGCATTTAATGCACTAAACACACGTCATCCCACTATTTAGCTTTACTTTTGCCTGTTATCAAGGTAATTATGGCCACGATTTTACCGCCTATTCTTTTACTTATACACATCAAATTTCTTCATTTAAACTTCATAATTCTTCAAACTTTCTCCAACTCTCTTACTCAACTCGTACTTTGTCTTCAAGATTTTTTAAAACATTTTCTTGAGAGAAAACTTCCCTTCTTTTTTGATAAGAAATGCCATCCTCTTCTGAAACCCTAGTTCTTCAAAGAACAAAGGTAAAGCCAATGATGCTCCTCCTCCTACGGTGATCTCCATCATCCCAAAGAGTCTTTTTACGACTAAGGACTTTGAGGAGAAGTACCCTTCCGTTCATCCTCGTACATTGTCCATTAGTGTATACCCTTCTTCCATCCACCCTTCCAGTATTCATGTTATGAAGGAAGACTGCCATTGTCAAGTTGGACATTATCGCTCCTGATCTGACAGAGCGGGTAACCATACCCAAGAAGGGTTGCACATATTCTTATAAGTATCCCTTCACTTTGGGTCCATTCTCTTTGAGTGGAGAGCTTGACCCCGTCGTCATGGAGTTCTGCATCCGCTACCAGGTATGCCTGACACAAACTAGTCCTTCTGTGAAGAGAATAGTCTCTTGTCTTCGGCGTCTGTTTCAGGAGACAGGAGAGGATCTAACTCTAGCTCGATTGATTAACCGTTATTCCCCCAAGATCTTTCTTGGGGGAATGATAAATTTCAGTAAGCTTGGCAAAAATGCACTGCTATCTAGCATGGATGATGAAAATGACTGTCTGTAGATGGAACAGTTTGTTATAATTTCCACCAGTGACATCATTCCGGCCACAACTTCAACCTTTCCGGAATTATGGAACCGCACCCGTGGGTTCTCTAAGTGGTTTTCCTACTGTTAAAGACCGCCCTATTTTTTTAGTGACCCTTCTTCTTATTTTAGTGACTCGGTGGGTACCCCCTAGGGTTGAAGGCTTGGATCATTGGGTCCAGAAAATTTTGGGCGTTACTACACCCGAGACCCACATGTGGAAAGAGCTGGCCCTCAAATACAGATGGAAGGCCAAAAAGAATGGTAAATTGAAATCACATTGTCTTCACTTTTCGTATAACAAAGTTGATTAACCTTTATTATTTGATGAATTCAGGTCTACCCTAGGGCTCAGTTGTCGTCCCCGAGGAGGATGTTTTGGCTAATCATGCTGATGCGGCAAGGCTGCTGCAGTAGGCTTTTATAAGCAGCCTTTTATACAAATAGGTGTCTCCGAGCATGCTTCCGATACAAGTTCTTCTTCTTAGAGTACCCGGTCGGAGAACAAGCAATAAAAAGTAGATGCTCATCTGCGGCTGGGGAAAAAATAAAAAGGTAAAGAATGCAACATCAGAGTCGTCTTCAGATGTTGTGGTGATGAGCGTCACGCCCTACCCGGTCAAGAATACGTGGTGATCCATGATGATAGAGAAGCCAATGCTGATTGGGCTTCTCTACATAGAAGACAACAACTTCATCAACTTAATAGAATACTCAATTTCTTTATTTAGCTACACCAAACGAGGACGAGGACTCGACTATCTAGGGGAGTTTGATGTGGTGGAAGATGCCAACTCACACTTTTGAGTCCTAGATGGAGATCCCGGTACTATTGGGCTAAGTGTGGGGACTCTTCCGTTTTTGGTTTACGAGCAACCATCAACCAGCACTGCACCTGCTGTAGCTGCTTCTCGACTTTCAACGCCATTTGCTTCATTTTCCTATTCTCCAACTCTTCCTTCACCACCAACAACTGTTACATCATTTCCGCCGGTCGCGGTTGACTGAGAGGAGGATGTCTATCTTCCCCAATCCCCAGTTCATGGGAATCTAGGGAAAAATATGTTGTCCCTCAGAAGATCCCCAAAGGAGGAGGAGAGCCACCCTCTCAGTTTCCACCAGATGCAATATGTTGTTCCGGCTGATGGAACTTGCTAACTATCTGAAGCCCCTGGCTTCAGAGAAACATCGAGAAAAGATACAAATTGTCTCAGGGGAATGTTTGTTGAACAATACCATGCACAAAGCAGCGGAGGTATAGTCTTTGTTTTTTATATTATTTCTTCTACTTGTGTTATGGAAAGGCTTTGAATTTGCGTTCCTGTTTTGTAAGCCAACTTCCATGCTTCTCAGGGCCTTCAAAAGTTAATTCGTGATAAGGAAAAACTAACGATCGACTTTTGGCCGAGAGGGACAAATTTGTTGCTCGCCTCTCAGAGCTGCCAGGCTGTTGAATGGGAGGATCAGTTGCAAAAAAACAAGCAGGAAGAGTGACCCTTAGCCAAGAGACTGCCCCGTTGAGAGATCAATTTGAAGAGGCTAGAGCAAAATTGTTGAGCTCCATAATGTCGTTCTTGCTTAATCCGATTGTGAGACTGCCTCCACTAAATGATTGAACAATTTGGAGGTGGCCTTAAACTCTAAAGATGAAGAGCTTGCTGCTGTATAGGTGAAATATGCCCAATTTGAAGAGAAGCATAAGAGGACTATTGAGCATAATAGAATTTGCAACTCTATTGTCCATGACCTCAATGTCAGCCTCAGATCTGTTAGATTCGAGTGAAAAAATCTTTCTACTGTGGTCGGCCAATTTAAAGAAGAACTTCAGCGTCAAGCGGCTTCCCTCATTGTTGAAAAAACATAGGCTACGTACAACATGAGGAGAAAAACCTTGTAAGAGGAAAAAGATGGTATCATTGACTTTGGTGCCGAAATCGCTAAGGCTCGTGAGCTGGAGTTAGCCGTAATAAGAGGTCTTCTGGCCCGGCTTGACCCTACCGATTTTTCTGGTTTCGATTCCGAGTCCTTGGAAATTGAAGAGGAACCAGAAGGCAATGAGGCTGAAGGCCAAAATGATGAAGGCCAAGATATTGAACCAGCGGATCCACCTGCTTCTCTTAGGAGCGTAGATGCTTCTCGTCCTCTGGGTTATGGAGATGCAACACCTTAGTTTTTACTTTCCTTTTCAAACTTTGTACTTGTGCGTTTTGGAACTTTTCCATTCAAGTATCATAAAGTTTTCCTTTCAGCGTACTTTTGTTTAAATATTTGCGTAAGTTTGCTCTTTGCGTCATTTTTTGTTTTAAGTATTTGCACAGGTTTTACTGTTTGCGTCTAATTATGCAAGGCCTTGGGAGTATTTTCCCTCGAAAGAGTTTGGATTTCAGACAAGTTCTTCCAAAATCAACCCTTTAACGTGAGGGTTTTCATAAGAGAGGGCCCTCTTATGTTTACGGTGCTCTTGAAGAGGAAGTCTTCTATTCATTATGTCACTAGCATTTGAAATGCTTGTTTAACATTCAAATGACAAAATCAATTCATCGTGCAGACTAGAAACAAGATAGAAATAAATGGACTTTATTTTGTTCCTTCCATATTCAAAAGTACATAAGTATTCGTTGTGCTAAAGAGAAATTGCTATTTCTTTTTGGTAATTTGTACAACTTGTTTCTATGGGGCTGGTCGCGCAATTACCGGTCCCGATGTCACAATTATGTTTTTGATTTTTGTATTCTGGTCGAAGTGGCATTCATTGTTGTCGTATCCTCATATAATCACCCCCCCCCCCCAATTTCAAATGCGCAGAATGCAAATTTGTACGCTGGAAGTTTTACACCTTTGAGGATTCCACTAGTGAATTATTAGATAATCTTTAGTTCGGTAACAAACTTTGCTTCCCCTTAGGAATTTATGCTATCGATCCAAATATTATCTAACAATCCCCCAGTGGCTTGTACTTGTGAATGGTCTGGTAATCTATGTTCGACACAAATTGAATTTCCTGGTAGGAACTTTGCTATCGAGCAAAAGACTATCTAACCGCTCTGTAATGGTTCTTTACTTGTGTGACTTTTCATTTAAAGGTCTTATTGCTGAAGATTTCTTCGTAGTATGTAATCTATTGCTGCCTAATTAAAATCGTTGCTAGAAAAATCCAATTGGGACAAAAATTGGACGAAAGGAAAAAATGTGCAGCACATACTTTCAGTGTAGACGAAGCTCATCATCAATAGTATCTTTTCAGGTGTACCATGTTCCAGTTTCATGGTAGCTTTTCTCCGTCTTGATTTTCCAACTCGTATGACCCTTTTTCGGTGACAGTTGAAATCCTATTGGGGCCTTCACATGTTGGACCCCGCCGCATTGAGTTCCTGGGTGTTCTGAGTTACTTTCCTTAAATCTAAATCTCTTACTTTTAAATAACGAAGGTTGGATCTTCGATTATAGTATCTATCTATTCTCTATTTTTGGACTGTCATCCTTATATGCGCCAAGTCCCTGCGTCCGTCGAGTAGCTCCAAATTTACTAACATTGCTTCATTGTTTGCTTCTTCATTTGACCGAAACTACCTCAAGGTATGTTCACCTACTTCCACCACGATCAATGATTTTGCCTCATATACAAGAGAAAAAAGGGTCTCCCCCGTGCTTGATTTGGCTGTCGTTCAATATGCCCATTGTACACCTGGTAGCTCTTCTGGCCATTTGCCTTTAGCCTCTTCCAATCTCTTTTTGAGATTTTGTATGATCATCTTTTTCGCTGATTTTGCTAGGCCCTTTGTGCTCGGATAATAAGGTGATGATGTGATCCTTTAGATTTTCAAATATTCAAGGAATTTTGTGACATTTGAGCCTATAAATTGTGGTCCATTATCGCAAGATATCTCATTTGGTATCTCAAATCTGCAAATAATGTTCTTCCTCAAGAAATCTACCACTTCATGTTCGCCAATCGTCCGAAAGGACATGCTTCAACCCACTTAGAAAAATAGTCAATTAAAATCAAAAGAAATCTTACTTTTCCGGAGGCCGGTGGCAATGGTCCGACAATATCCATTCTCCACTTCATGAACGGGCAAGGTGATAGAATTGAGTGTAATGGTTTAGCCGGTTGATATATTAACAGTGCATAGCACTGACATTTATCGCATACTGAACATAAGTTTTGCCATCTTGTTCCATTCAGGGCCATTAGTATCCTGCGCTAATGTTACGAGCCGGAATTCCCACATTCAGGACCGTGATGGCACCTAACATTTCACTTGTTAGGCAAGCCAATATTATAGGATTCTTAATTCCAACTTTAGCCAATTTCAATAACAAGAACAATTAAGCTAAATAGAAGCTAAACTGATTTGCGGAATAACATAAAACCCATAATATATGATACATTTAGGATGTGGAGTCACAACTCACGAGCTACTATGATTTACTACAAACAGAGTCTGAAAGGAAATACACTATTCTAAAAGAAAAGAAACCTCACGATCAGCTAGGGCCGGTACTAAAATATACACAAGAAGTGCAGAGTGTAGTATGAGTACAACCAACCCCATGTACTCGTAAGTGTCGAGCCTAACCTCGATGAAATAGTGACGAGGCTAAGACATGACACCCATATAATAAACTTATGCAGACAACAATACAAGTACAAGAAAAAAAAACAATAACAGCTAAAACATGTACTGCTAATAGGGGAAACATGCTAAAGGGGGAACAAGATATAAGAGATACAACATATATGATAACCAAAATAGTTGATATTCCTTTAATCAGTGAAACCAATTAAACACAATAAAGAAATTGGACGGCATCACCCTTCGTGCTTGTACTCTCAACCACACAATGAAAATAAAAGGATACAACACGGCATCACCATTCGTGCATTAACTCTCATAACATGGCACGACATTACCCTTCGTGCATTAACACTCTCAATATGGCACTGCATCACCCTTCGTGCATTAACACTCACAATATGGCACGGCATCACCCTTTCGTGCTTTAACACTCACAATATGGCACGACATCACCTTCGTGCTTTAACACTTTCCCTTACCACATAACAATGAACAAATATAAATCTGGGAGATACAGTTCAACAATAACAAGATTTACCTCAACAATGGTTCCACAATACCAATCTCAACTTTGGATTCAATACTCAATTATCACCAAAATCCCGTAAAATATCAAAAACTATCAATTTAGAAAGTCACTAGTCTAAGCATGGATAATGGATCAAAGTAAGTTATAAACTACAAGGAATAAGTCCCACCCGCATGCTTTAACCCAACAATAACTCCCACCTCACATATACGTTGTACCCAACGTCTAAACATGAAGCAAATAGAGAAACAAGTCCTAATCTCTCAAGTCAAGGTTAACCACGACACTTACCTCGCTCCAAAAGGGCCACTCAAAACTCAATCACAGCTTTGCCTCTCAAACAAGCCTCCGAACTAATAGAATCTAGAAATTTACCAACCAAATGATTCATATTAAGCCTTAGGAACTACCCATGATTGCAAAGAATTCAATTTAGGCCATTATTGAAAAAGTCAACAAAAGTCAACCCTCATTCCCAGTTCATCCAACCGCGAAGTTCGGACCAAAACCAAATTACCCATTCACCCCGAGCCCGGTTGTGTAATTTGTTTTTCAATCCAACCTCAATTTGAGGTATAAATCCCCAATTTACAAAAAACCCTAATTCTACCCAAAAAACCCCAATTTCCACAATGAAAACTCAAGTTTTGATCAGCTGCAGATGTTTGCATTTCCAACATGGGGTTGGCAAATGTGAAACCCACAAATTTGATGAATATATCGCAATTGTGAAGTTCATCACATCTCTACATTCATTGAATTTGCGATGAGAAGTTCACAATTGCGAACACTGACTCTCCGCAAATGCGATCATTTGATCGCATTTGCGATCACTTCCCCCACCTGACCCCCTTCGCAAATGCGAAGCATTGTTCGCCAATGAGAACATCATGTGGCCCAGCTACTCTTCCCAAATGCAATGAGTATCTCGCTAATGCGAACCCATCATAGGTCGCAAATGCGAAGCCTAATCTCGCAAATGTTAAGCCTGATCTCACAAATGCGAGATCATAGGCCTACACCAGAACTGAAACACCAACAACATTTCCTAAGTCCAATTTCACTCTGTAGCCTATCTGAAACTCACCCGAGCCCTCGGGGCTCTAAACCAACTATGCACATAAGTCAAAATATATCATACAAACTTGATCGCGCGATAAAATTACCAAAATAACACCTAGAACTATGATTTGAACACCAAATCTATTGAAATTTTCAAGAAAACTTTGAAACTTCTATTCACAACCGGACGTCCGAATCACATCAAATCAACTCTGTTTCCACAAAATTTGACAGACAAGTCATACATGTAGTATTAGACCTATTCCAGGTTCTGGAACCAAAATAAGGACCCGATATCCAAAAAGTCAAACATTTCAAATTCATTAAGCCTTTAACTTTCAAATTTCTACAAAATGCGATAACTCAGACTATAGACTTTCGAATTTGATTTCGGGCATACGCCTGAGTCCCAAATCACGATATGGATCCACCGGAACCGTCAAAATATGAATCCGGGTCCGTTTGCTCAAAACATTGACCGAAGTCAACTCAAGTTTAAGGCAAAATATCATATTTTACTCACTTTTTAACATAAAAGCTTTTTGGAAAGACGCCCAGACTGCGCACGCAAATTGAGAAAGGCTAAAGTGAGGTATTTAAGGCTTCAGATCACAGAATTAGGTTCTAAAACATAAGATGACCTATCGGTTCATCATATTCTCCACCTCTAAAATAACTCTTCTTCCTCGAGAAGACATAGAAAAGTACCTGAACTGGTGGAAAGGTGGGGATATCTACTCCGCATGTGGAAAGCTGGAAAGCTGCCTCGACGGGCTGACCTCTCCACTGCATGCGAACTGAAGGGTAGATCTTCGACCTCTACTAACAAACCTGCCAGGCTAAAATAGCCAACGACTCCTCCTTGTAAGTCTTATCCTTGTCCAACTGGACAGAGCTGAAATCTAACACATGGGACGGATCGATGTGGTATTTCTGGAGCATGGATACATGGAACACCAGATGAATTGTTGATAACCCTGGTTGAAACGCAAGCCTGTAATCCACCTCTTCCACTCTCTCAAGAATCTCAAAAGGCCCTATATACCTAGGGCTCAACTTGCCCTTCTTTCCGAACCTCATCACACCCTTCATGGGTGATACCCGGAGCAACACTCTCTTTCCGACCATGAATGCCACACCATGAACTCTACGGTCGACATAACTCTTCTTCCTGGACTGAGCTGTGCGAAGTCAATCGTAAATAATCTTAACCTTATCCAAGGCATCATGTACTAAGTCTGTACCCAATAACCGAGCCTCTCCCTACTCGAGCCATCCGATTGGCGATCGGCACCGCCTACAATATAAATCCTATAGGGATCCATCTGGATGCTCGACCGGTAGCTTTTGTTGTAAGAAAACTCCGCAAGTGGCATGATTTGATCCCACGACCCTCCGGAGTATATTACACATGCGCTAGCATATCCTCCAATATCTGAATAGTGCACTCAGACTTCCCGTCTGTCTGAGGATGAAACTCTGTGCTCAACTCAACCCGCATGCCCAACTCACACTGTAGTACTCTCCAAAAGCGCGAAGTGAACTACGTACATCGATCAAAAATGATAGACACGAGCACACCCTGAACACATACGATCTCGCGGATATAAATCTCTGCCAACTACTCTGAAGAATAGGTAACTGCCACAGGAATGAAATGTGCTGACTTGGTCAGCCTATCCACAATGACCCAAACTGCAACGAAATTCCTCTAAGTCCGTAGGAGTCTAACAACAAAATCCATAGTGATACGCTCCCACTTCTACTCAGGAATCTCCAACTTCTGAAGCAAACCACCAGATCTCTGATGCTCGCTCTTTACCTGCTGAAAATATTGGTATCGAGCTACATATGCAACTATATCCTTCTTCATTATCCTCCACCAATAATGGTGCTGCAAGTCCTAGTTCATTGTGGCGGCGGCCGTATGAATAGAATACCGAGAACTATGGGCCTCCTAAAGAATTAACTCACGAAGTCCATCCACATTAGGCACACAAACACGACCCTGCATCTTCAAAACTCTATCATCCCCAACAGTAACCTACTTGGCACCACTATGCCGTACTGTGTCCCTAAGGACCAATAAATGAGGGTCGTCATATTGTCGGTCTCTGTTGCGCCCAAACAAGGAAGACGGAGCAACTGTGCAAGCTAGAACAAGACTAGGCTCTTAAAATATCCAGCCTTACAAACTATTTAGACAAAGCCTGAACATCTGATGCAAGCGGTCTCTCATCGATTGGAATATACGCAAGCCTGCCCATACTCGTTTCCTTTCTACTCAAGGCGTCAGCCACGACATTGGCCTTCCTAGGATGATGTAAAATAGTGATATCATAGTATTTCAATAGCTCCAACAACCTTCTTTGCCTCAAATTGAGGTCCTTTTGCTTGAACAAATATTGAAGGCTTCTATGATCCGTGAAAACCTTACACGACACACCATAAAGATAGTGCCTCCAGATCTTCAGTGCATGAACAATAGCTGCCAACTCTAAGTCGTGGACTAGTAATTCTTTTCATGAATATTGAAATGTCGCGATGCATAAGAAGTCACCCTGCCATCCTGCATCAATAATACCGAGCCCAACATGGGATGCATCACAATATACCGTATAAGATCATGAACCAGTAGGAAACACCAACATCGACGCCGTAGACAAAGCAGTCTTGAGCTTCTAAAAGCTCGCCTCGCACTCATCTGAACGGGGCACCCTTCTGGGTCAACCTGGTCAACGGGGATGCTATAGATGAGAACATTTCCACAAACCGATGGTAATAGCCCGCCAAACCCAAAAAATTCCTGATCTCCACGGCTGAAGTGAGTTTAGGCCAGTTCTGAACTGCCTCAATCTTAGGTTCTACCTAAATACCCTCTGTTGATACAACATGCCCCAAGAAGGCGACATAATACAACCAAAACTCGCACTTTGAAAACTTAGCATATAACCGGCTATCTCTCAGAGTCTGTAGTACAATCCGAAGGTGCTGCTCGTGCTCCTCTCGACTACTGGAGTAGATCAAGATATCATCAATAAATACAATCACAAAGGAGTCCAAATAAGGCTTGAACACCTGGTTCATCAAATTCATAAATGCTGCTAGGGCATTTGTCAACCCAAAGGACATCACTAGAAACTCATAATGCCCGTACGTGTCCAAAAAGTTTTCTTGGGGACATCAGATGCCCCAATCCTCAACTGATGTTAGCCAGATCTCAAATAAATCTTCGAAATCACTTTGGCACCCTAAAGCTGATCAAATAAGTCATCAATCTTTGGCAATGGATACTTGTTCTTGATGGTGACTTTGTTCAATTGCCGATAATCTATGCACATACTCATCGATCCATCCTTCTTCTTTATGAACAACACAGGCGCACCCCAGGGTGAGACAATAGGTCTAATGAAGCCCTTATCACGAAAATCTTGCAACTATTCCTTCAATTCTTTCAACTCTAGCGGGCCCATACGATATGGATGAATAGAGATGTGCTGAGTGCTCGAAGCTAAACCAATACATAAATCAATGTCCCTGTCGGGTGGCATCCCTGGAAGGTTTGCAGAAAGTACCTTTGGAAACTTACGGATGACTGGTACTGAATCCATGGAAGGAACTTTCGCACTAGAATCGCGGACATAAGACAAATAAGCTAGACACCCCTTCTCGACCATATGTCTAGCCTTCATATAAGAGATAACCAGCTGGTAGAATGACCAGGAGTCCCTCTCCACTCTAATCTAGGCAACACCGGCAAGTCAAAGGTTGCGGTCTTGGCGTGATAATCCAATATAGTGTGATAAGGTGGCATCCAATCCATACCTAAGATAACATCAAAATGAACCATATCGAGAAGTAGAAGATCTACACTAGTCTCAAGACTCAGAATGGTGACCACACACGAACAATAAACACGATATACATCACTAGCATCCTCCACAGGTGTGGACACACACACAGGAGTACTCAAAGACTCACGAGGCACAACCAAATATGAAGCAAAATAGGATGACACATAGGAGTAAGTAGAACCTGGATAAAATAGAACTGAAGCATCTCTACTTCAAACTAAAAGGGTACATATGATAACGACATCATATGACTCAGCCTCAGGCCTGGCTAGAAAAGCATAGCATCGGGGTTGGGCCCCACCACTCTAAACTATATCTCTAAGATGACCCCTAGCTGGCTAGTCTCCACCTCTAGCGGCCTGACCTCCACCTCTAATGGACTGACCACCACCTCTGGCTTCCTGACCCCTACCTCTAGCTGGCTGAGAGGGTTGTGTAGCTCTCGGTGTAGGGACCATGGAACGAGAACCCTGATGCTATGAATTGCTCGATGCACGAGGGAAAAACCTAGCAATGTGCCTTGGATCACAACAAGTATAACAGGACCTCGACTGTTGTGACTGCTGGCCCTGAAATTGACTCTGTCGACCTGGGTAACCACCTGAAAACTCTGGAGCGGAAGTACACTAATAGGAGCTGGTGGTGCACTGTAGGCTAGTTGATCAGAATAAGGCATATGAGGGCCATGACCACCTGGAGCAACGTGTGATTCCTGGAGTGCTGAATGAAATGACCTGGGATGATGTCCTCTACCAAAGGTACTCCTGCCTCCAAATGAGGAACCAGTGAACCCACCGGAATGACGAGGTCTCTTGTCAGACCCCTGACCTCTCTGTGCAAGAACCATCTCGACTCGCCTAGTGACATTGGCAGCCTCCTGAAAAAAAAATCTCACTCCCAAACTCCTTAGCCATATGAAACTTGATAGGCCGAGCAAGTCCCTCAATAAACCTCCTCTCTCTCTCTCTCTCTCTCTCTCTTTGTCTCTCGATAGGAAGCAGAAGAATAACAGGATGGGCCAAATCCACAAAACGGGTCTCATACTGAGTAACAGTCATACTGCCCTGCTACAGACGCTCGAACTGATGACGATACTCCTCTCTCAATGTGATAGGGAGGAACTTCGTTGGGAAGAGCTGAGAGAACTGTTCCTAACTAAGAGCAGGCGACCTAGCTGGTCTGGTCAACAAATAATCCCTCCACCATTTCTTGGCAGAACCAGTCATCTGAAATGCAACAAAATTGACCCCATTGGTCTCTACTATACCCATGTTCCATAGCACCTCATGAAAACTGTCAAGATACTCCTGGGGGTCCTCTGAAGGTGGACCACTGAAGTGAACTGGGAAGAGCTTGGTGAACTTGTCCAATCTCTATAAAGCCTCAGAAGACATAGCTGGCCCATCACCAGCATGTGCCACAACAACCAGCTGAACTACTTAGACTGGCAAAGCTGCTGGAGTTTGATACTGAGGAGCCATCTGCTCTGGAGTGTGAGTAGTAGGAGTCTGTGCTCATCCTACAGCCTATGAGACGGATGGTTCCATGGGAAGTGCGCCAGTATAGTCCACACTCTCCATAAGCCCACCAAATGGACCAAAGCGTCTTGAAGCACTAGGGTGGCAATGAACCCCTCCGGACCTGAGCTGGATCGACAAGAATAGTCTAGGCGAGAACCTCTTCATCCAACTCTACCTGAGGCTCCACTACTAGTGCTGCTGCTCGAGCTCTGGGCTAAGTCCTACCCTTGCCTCGGCCTCTGACAGGGCCTCGACCTTGACCCCTGCCCCTCGTAGGAGCTGCCACTAAAGGCTCTAGTCATTGCTCGACTGAAGATGTGGTACGTGTTCTCGCCATCTGCGAGAGAATAAGAGTAGAAGAGTTCAATTAGCATTGAGAGAACAAAATCGCACGACAGAGAAGAATATAAGTGAAATTTGTTCCTAAACTTCATAGCCTCTTGAAGATAAGTACATAAATATCCGTATCTATCCCCCAGGCTCTACTAAGCTTGCTCGTGAATTGTGAACCTAGACAACCTAGTGCTCTGATACCAACTTGTCACGACCCGGAATTCCATCCTTCGGGACCGTGATGGAGCCTAACATTTCACTTGCTAGTCAAACCAATGTTAGAGGATTCTTAATGCCAAATTTAGCCAATTTCAATAACAAGAACAATTAAGCTAAACAAAAGCGAAAACTAATTTGCAGAATAACATAAAACCCATTTAGGATCTGGAGTCACAACTCACGAGCTACTATGATTTCTACAATCAAAGTTTAAAAGGAAATAGACTGTTGTGAAAGAAAAGAAACAGTAAAATAATGATACTAGGAAGAGACTCAAGGGTCTGCGGATGCGAGTAGATCTACCTTGGGACTTCTGGCAAGCAAGTCCAACTGCTAACCTCACGATCAGCTTGGGCTGGTACCAAAATCTGCACAAGAAGTGCAGAGTGTAGTATGAGTACAACTGACCACATGTACTCGTAAGTGTCGAGCCTAACCTCGACGAAGTAGTGACGAGGCTAAAACATGACACCCACATAATAAAGAGATACAAAAGATATGATAACCAGAACAATCAATATGCCTTTAATCAGTGAAATCAATTAAACACAATAAAATTAATTGCACGGCATCACCCTTCATGCTTTTACTCTCAACCTCACAATGAAAATCAAAGGATACGTCATGACATTGCCCTTCGTGCATTAACTCTCATAACATGGCACGGCATCACCGTTCGTGCAATAACACTCTCAATATGGAACGACATCACCCTTCATGCATTGTCACTCACAATATGGCACGGCAGGGAGGTAGAATTCAATAATAAAAAGCTTTACCTCAACAACGGTCCACAATACCAATCTCAACTTTGGATTCAATACTCAACTATTACCAAAAGCTCGTAAACACAATAAGAACTATCAATTTAGAAAGTCACTAGTCTAAGCATGGATAACAGATCAAAGTAAGTAATAAAATACAATGAATAACTCCCACCCACATGATTTAACCCGACAACAATGCATAAGTACTCGTCACGTCACATATATGTTGTACCCAACATCTAAACATGAAGCAAATAAACAAACAATTCCTAATCCCTCAAGTCAAGGTTAACCACGACACTTACCTTGAAGCAAATAAACAAACAAGTCCTAATTTAGGCCATTATTGAAAAATTCACAAAAGTCAACCCTAGGTCCCACTTGGTCCAACCTTGAAGCTCAAACCAAAACCCGATTAACCATTCACCCTCGAGCCCGATTATATAATTTATTTTGGAATCCGACGTCATTTTGAGGTCTAAATCCCATATTTAAAAAAATCCCTAATTCAACCCAAAAACAAACCCAATTTCCAGCATGAAAACTCAAGATTCTAGGTTGAAATCTTGAGAAATGTGGTGAAATAATTAAAGAAACTAGTTTTGAATCACTTATCAGTGATTTGGGGAAGAAAATTCCTTTGAAAAATTGCCTCTAGGATTTTCTTGTTTTGAAAATTTGAAGAATGAGAAAAAATCCTGTCTAAGTCAAATTTTGATCAGTTGTAGATGTCCCATTTGCGACCCGGGGTTCGAAAATGCAAAGAATCCATCACAATTGCAAACTTCATCGCATTGACGATGAGAAGTTCGCAATTACGAACACTGACTCTCAGCAAATGCGACCATTTGATCGCATTTGCGATCACTGCCCCCACCTGAACCCCTTTGCAAATGCGAGCATCATGTGGCCCAACTACTCTTCGAAAATGTGATGAGTAACTCACAAATGAGAACACATCTAAAATGATGCTAATGCAAATCTTGATCTCGCAAATGCGAGATCAGAGGCCTACACCAGAACTGAATCACCAGCAACATTTCCCAATTCCAATTTCACTCTGTAGCCTATATGAAACACACCAGAGCACTCGGGGCTCTAAACCAACTATGCACACAAGTCTAAAAATATCATACGAACTTGCTCGTGCGATCAAAGCACCAAAATAACACCTATAACTATGAATTGAACACCAAATCAAATGAAATTTTCAAGAAAACTTTGAAACTTCAATTTTCGCAACCGGAAGTCCGAATCGCATCGAATCAACTCCGTTTCTCACCAAATTTTACAAACAAGTCGTAAATGTAGTATTGGACCTATTCCGAATTCTGAACCAAAATACTGACCTGATATCCAAAAAGTTAAGCATTGGCCAAACATTTCAAATTCATAAAGCCTTTGACTTTCAAATTCCTACAAAATGCGATAACTCGTGCTAGGGACTTCCAAATTTGATTCCAAGCATATGCCCAAGTCCCAAATCACGATACGGACCCATTGGGACCATCCAAAAATGAATTCGAATCCGTTTTCTCAAAACATTGACCGAAGTCAACTCAAGTAGATTTTAAGGAAAAAGTTAATATTTTTCTCAGTTTTTAACACAAAAGCTTTTCGAAAAGATGCCCGGACTGTGCACGCAAATTGAGGAAGGCTAAAGTGATGTATTGAAGGCTTCGGATAAAAAAATTAGGTTCTAAAACATAAGATGACCTATCGGGTCATCACACCTAATTAAGTTTAGCATTAAGGAATTTACGCCTCAGTGATTTTCGTAGATTCTTTCGTGGACTTCTCGCATAACATAATTATCTTCGGCAGCTCCAAAACATCGGGCCTACTGTCCTTGGAAATATTTTCTGTATAGTTGGCCTCCTTTGAAACTATATCGCATTACCTTAGTGCATAGCGCTCGAGATTCCTTAGGATCCTCAAGTAGTTTCCCGTGTTGAGAAATTCAATAATTTCGTTTCTCTAGTCCTGATGTGTGGCTAGAATTCGTGATTTTAAGCATTATTTACCTCGCATTTTATGTACTTTA
>ML327598.1:0-39394 GCA_005239505.1 Nicotiana paniculata
CTAATGGTTTTACCATGATGGATGAAGACCATTGCGTTTATACTAAGAGATCAAGAAAAAAGCTTTTGATTTTAACATTGTATGTAGATGACATACTTATAGTTGTAAATGATAAGGACTTAATAACCTAGATAAAGTCATGGTTATCATCCCAATTTGAGATGAAAAATATGGGTGAAGCTGAATATTGTGATGACCCAAAGGGTCATTTTATGAATTAAGACTCCATTCCAAACTCATTATCCTTAGAAAGACTAATTTTAATTCCCTTGATTTGTGTGCGCAGTCCGAGCGTGAAACCGGAATGATTTTATGTGAAAATATGAGAAATAATAATTTTTGGAATTTAAAATTTGGTTTTAGTTGACTTGGTCCAATATTTTAGTGAACGGGCCCAGATCAGTGTTCCGATGATCCTGGGAGATCCGCAGAAAAATATGGGACTTGGGCGTATGCCCGGAATTGAATTCCGAAGTCCCTAGCTTTAGAAATCATTTTTTGAAGAAAGTTTTTATGCTGGATTTTTTTTAAGGAAATAAATAAATGAATTAATGTTTGAACTCATTGGTATTGGGCCTTTATTTTTTATTCCGGAGCCCGGTACAGGTTTGTTATGATATTTAAGTCCTATATGTGAAATTTGGTAAGAATCGGAGTTGATTTGATGTGATTCGGACGTCCGATTGAGAAATAGTGAAATTGAAGTGTTCTTGAGAAAAATTATGAGTTTTGAGGTTAATTTCATAGTTTTAGATATTATTTTTGTGATTTGATCACACGAGCAAGTCCGTATGATAGTTTTAGACTTGCGTGCATGTTTGTTTTAGAGCACCGAGGGCTCGGCTGAGTTTGGGTAGGCTTCGGGATGTTTTAAACTTGTAAAATCTGCTGGTGCACCACTTCTGGTGTGCCCGCACCTGCGAGCCTTTGGCCGCAGGTGCGAGTGCCTTCCTGCAGGTGTGATCTCGCAGGTGCGACCCTGGCCAGTGTTCCTTATTTTGTAGATGGGGACTCTCCATCGCAGGAGCAGGACCGTAGAAGCGGAAACCCATCCGCAGATGCGGCCCCAAGGGCCCAATCCCATTTCCACAGGATCGGCCCCCTATCCGCACGTGCGGATGCGCAGATGTGACCCAAGCACCGCTGGTGCTAGGGTCGGGCAGTGAGTTCACTTTAATTAGAACTCCAGCCCCTTTTCTTCATATTTTTCGAACTAAAAAGACCTAGAGGTGAATTTCAACCCACAAATTCATCCCCAAAGTGTTGGTAAACAATTCTAAACTCTTCTCTTCCAATTACCCAATGTTTTTCATCACTTTTCAATCAAAAAATAAGAATTTTCATGGTAGAAATTGGGAGTTTGGGTTGAATTAGAGAATTTTGTAAAAATCAAATTTTGACCTCAAATTGGGGTGCATATTCGGGCTCGGGGGTGAATGGGTAAACGAAATTTGGTCCGAACCACGAGTTTGGACCAAGCGGGCCCGGGGTCGGGTTTTAACTTTTTTTGAGAATACTTAGGAAAATCAATGATTTTTCAGTAAAGTTAGTTCCTTTAGAATAAATTAATGATGTCAAACTAATTATGATTAGATTCGAGCGGGTTAGAGGAAAATTCGAAAAGAAAAAGCGGTAATTGAGCAGTGAGTGGCCTGCGAATTTTAGGTAAGTGGTTGGTTTAACCATGACTTGAGGGAATAGGAATCCCCAACTTACATGTTATGTGAAATTGTATGTGTATGGTGTATAGGTGAGGTGACGAGCATCTATGCACCCCAAAATTATCTTCTTAACTTGATCCCTTTTCCCATTTCCAATTATTTGCTTCCGATCTTAATTTTTTCATGATCATTGATGTTTATATGTCTATTTGGATTCGTTAACTTATTGTTAAGTACTACTTCAAGTATTTTGGAAGAGTTGGCTATTCTTTTGGTTTTGTTATGTTACATAAGGATTGAGCTGGATGTCAGTGTTACGATATGTATATAATTTTCGGTTGGGTTCGTTGTGAAATGATAATTGATGAAGTTTATGAGTTTTACAGCTCATGTTTATAATTGTTGATACAAAAATGTTGTTAAAGGCGTGGCCTAAATTGTGAAAGTTTTCGTAAATAAACTAATATGATATGTCTGGTGGGAGCGGGTTGCACGCCGCAACAGGAGAAATAAGGGTGATATATATATAGGGAGGAGCAATAAGGGTGGACAGGTGGGAGCGGGTAGCACGCCGCAACAAGGAGCAATAAGGGAGGATACTTTTATTTTACTGATTTTGAATACAAAGGTTTGGAAAAACTACTATTTTACTTTACTATTTTTCTTATTTTACACTTACGGTTATTTCAAAAAGAGAGCTTTGGAAATTGAGAAACTATGTGAGAATTTGGTTATTATCAGATGCGAATGAAAGTAATCCTTTTATATTTAGTGGAAGTGACCAAATGGATCTTGTTCCAAGTAAGAGCAAGATGGTCACATATCTTGTTCTAAGTGGGAGCAGGATGAATGATCTTGATCCGAGTGGAAGCAACATTGATACAAATGGGAACAATGATGAATTCTAAATAAGACGTGGTTCTCATAAAAAGATTCCCCGCTAATGATTTGATGTTGAAGGTGGCGAACTATTTATGATGCTCCTACAAGAAGAAAACGAGCCTAAAACTGTATAAGAGGCTCTCTCATACCCTTCTAAGGATAAATTCACAAAGTAATGGAAGATGAATTGAAGTCTATGAAAGTCAACAAAGTTTGGGAACTAGTTGACCTCCCTGAAGGACGCAAAGCAATTAGGAGCAAATAAGTTCTCAAAATTAAGCTCAAGGCTGATGGAACAATTGAGAGATATAAGGCTCGACTGATTGCGAATGGGTATACACAGTAGAAAGGAATAGACTATGAAGATACTTTCTCGTCTGTTGTACGATGTACCTCTGTTCGCCTGGTTCTAGCTATTGTTGCAATCTTGGATCTTGAATTACATTAGGCAGATGTAAATACTTCCTTTCTCAATAGAGAACTAGATGAAGAAATCTATATGAAACAACCTGAGTGTTTCATTGAAAAGGGCCACGAACAAAAGGTTTGTATACTTTTGATGTGTATTTATGGCCTCAAACAATCTTCAAGGTAGTGGTATATATGCTTTCAGAATGTTCTTGTAACTAATGGTTTTACCATGATGGATGAAGACCATTGCGTTTATACTAAGAGATCAAGAAAAAAGCTTTTGATTTTAACATTGTATGTAGATGACATACTTATAGCTGGAAATGATAAGGACTTAATAACCTAGATAAAGTCATGGTTATCATCCCAATTTGAGATGAAAAATATGGGTGAAGCTGAATATTGTGATGACCCAAAGGGTCATTTTATGAATTAAGACTCCATTCCAAACTCATTAGCCTTAAAAAGACTAATTTTAATTCCCTTGATTTGTGTGCGCAGTCCGAGCGTGAAACCGGAATGATTTTATGTGAAAATATGAGAAATAATAATTTTTGGAATTTAAAATTTGGTTTTAGTTGACTTGGTCCAATATTTTAGTGAACGGGCCCAGATTAGTGTTCCGACGATCCTGGGAGATCCGCAGAAAAATATGGGACTTGGGCGTATGCCCGGAGTTGAATTCCGAAGTCCCTAGCTTTAGAAATCATTTTTTGAAGAAAGTTTTTATGCTGGATTTTTTTTAAGGAAATAAATAAATGAATTAATGTTTGAACTCATTGGTATCGGGCCATTATTTTTTATTCCGGAGCCCGGTACAGGTTTGTTATGATATTTAAGTCCTATATGTCAAATTTGGTAAGAATCGGAGTTGATTTGATGTGATTCGGACGTCCGATTGAGAAATAGTGAAATTGAAGTGTTCTTGAGAAAAATTATGAGTTTTGAGGTTAATTTCATAGTTTTAGATATTATTTTTGTGATTTGATCACACGAGCAAGTCCGTATGATAGTTTTAGACTTGCGTGCATGTTTGTTTTAGAGCACCGAGGGCTCGGCTGAGTTTGGGTAGGCTTCGGGATGTTTTAAACTTGTAAAATCTGCTGGTGCACCACTTCTGGTGTGCCCGCACCTGCGAGCCTTTGGCCGCAGGTGCGAGTGCCTTCCTGCAGGTGTGATCTCGCAGGTGCGACCCTGGCCAGTGTTCCTTATTTTGTAGATGGGGACTCTCCATCGCAGGAGCAGGACCGTAGAAGCGGAAACCCATCCGCAGATGCGGCCCCAAGGGCCCAATCCCATTTCCACAGGATCGGCCCCCTATCCGCACGTGCGGATGCGCAGATGTGACCCAAGCACCGCTGGTGCTAGGGTCGGGCAGTGAGTTCACTTTAATTAGAACTCCAGCCCCTTTTCTTGATATTTTTCGAACTAAAAAGACCTAGAGGTGATTTTCAACCCACAAATTCATCCCCAAAGTGTTGGTAAACAATTCTAAACTCTTCTCTTCCAATTACCTAATGTTTTTCATCACTTTTCAATCAAAAAATAAGAATTTTCATGGTAGAAATTGGGAGTTTGGGTTGAATTAGAGAATTTTGTAAAAATCAAATTTTGACCTCGAATTGGGGTGCATATTCGGGCTCGGGGGTGAATGGGTAAACGAAATTTGTTCCGAACCACGAGTTTGGACCAAGCGGGCCCGGGGTCGGGTTTTAACTTTTTTTGAGAAATACTTAGGAAAATCAATGATTTTTCAGTAAAGTTAGTTCCTTTAGAATAAATTAATGATGTCAAACTAATTATGATTAGATTCGAGCGGGTTAGAGGAAAATTCGAAAGGAAAAGCGGTAATTGAGCAGTGAGTGGCCTGCGAAGTTTAGGTAAGTGGTTGGTTTAACCATGACTTGAGGGAATAGGAATCCCCAACTTACATGTTATGTGAAATTGCATGTGTATGGTGTATAGGTGAGGTGACGAGCATCTATGCACCCCCAAATTATCTTCTTAACTTGATCCCTTTTCCCATTTCCAATTATTTGCTTCCGAGCTTAATTTTTTCATGATCATTGATGTTTATATGTCTATTTGGATTCGTTAACTTATTGTTAAGCACTACTTCAAGTATTTTGGAAGAGTTGGATATTCTTTTGGTTTTGTTATGTTACATAAGGATTGAGCTGGATGTCAGTGTTACGATATGTATATAATTTTCGGTTGGGTTCGTTGTGAAATGATAATTGATGAAGTTTATGAGTTTTACAGCTCATGTTTATAATTGTTGATACAAAAATGTTGTTAAAGGCGTGGCCTAAATTGTGAAAGTTTTCGTAAATAAACTAATATGATATGTCTGGTGGGAGCGGGTTGCACGCCGCAACAGGAGAAATAAGGGTGATATATATATAGGGAGGAGCAATAAGGGTGGACAGGTGGGAGCGGGTAGCACGCCGCAACAAGGAGAAATAAGGGAGGATACTTTTATTTTACTGATTTTGAATACAAAGGTTTGGAAAAACTACTATTTTACTTTACTATTTTTCTTATTTTACACTTACGGTTATTTCAAAAAGAGAGCTTTGGAAATTGAGAAACTATGTGAGAATTTGGTTATTATCAGATGCGAATGAAAGTAATCCTTTTATATTTAGTGGAAGTGACCAAATGGATCTTGTTCCAAGTAAGAGCAAGATGGTCACATATCTTGTTCTAAGTGGGAGCAGGATGAATGATCTTGATCCGAGTGGAAGCAACATTGATACAAATGGGAACAATGATGAATTCTAAATAAGACGTGGTTCTCATAAAAAGATTCCCCGCTAATGATTTGATGTTGAAGGTGGCGAACTATTTATGATGCTCCTACAAGAAGAAAACGAGCCTAAAACTGTATAAGAGGCTCTCTCATACCCTTCTAAGGATAAATTCACAAAGTAATGGAAGATGAATTGAAGTCTATGAAAGTCAACAAAGTTTGGGAACTAGTTGACCTCCCTGAAGGACGCAAAGCAATCAGGAGCAAATGAGTTCTCAAAATTAAGTTCAAGGTTGATGGAACAATTGAGAGATATAAGGCTCGACTGATTGCGAATGGGTATACACAGTAGAAAGGAATAGACTATGAAGATACTTTCTCGTCTGTTGTACGATGTACCTCAGTTCGCCTGGTTCTAGCTATTGTTGCAAGCTTGGATCTTGAATTACATTAGGCAGATGTAAATACTTCCTTTCTCAAAAGAGAACTAGATGAAGAAATCTATATGGAACAACCTGAGTGTTTTATTGAAAAGGGCCACGAACAAAAGGTTTGTATACTTTTGATGTCTATTTATGGCCTCAAACAATCTTCAAGGCTGTGGTATAGACGCTTTCAGAATTTTCTTGTATCCAATGGTTTTACCATGATGGATGAAGACCGTTGCGTTTATAACAATAGATCAAGAAACAAGCTTTTGATTTTAACATTGTATGTAGATGGCATACTTATAGCTGGAAATCATAAGGTGTTTATAACCGAGATAAAGTCATGGTTTTCATCCCAATTTGAGATGAAAGATATGGGTGAAGCTGAATATTGTGATGACCCAAAGAGTCATTTTACGAATTAAGACTCAATTCAAGGCTCATTAGCCTTAAAAAGACTAATTTTAATTACCTCGATTTGCGTGCGTAGTCCGAGCGTGAAACCGGAAAAATTTTATGTGAAAATATGAGAAATAATAATTTTTGGAATTTAAAATTTGGATTATGTTGACTTGATCCAACATTTTAGTGAACGGACCTGGATCCTTGTTTCGACAATCCCGGGAGATCCGAAGAAAAATTTGGGACTTGGGCGTATGCCCGAAATTGAATTCCGAGGTCCCAAGCTTTAGAAATCAATTTCTGAAGACAATCTTTATGCTGGATTTTTTTTAAGGAAATAAATAAATGAATTAATATTTGAACTCATTGATATCGGGCCCGTATTTTGGTTCCGAAGCCCGGTACAAGTTTGTTATGATATTTTAGTCCTATCTGTGAAATTTGGTAAGAATCGGAGTTGATTTGACGTGATTCGGACGTCCGGTTGAGAAATAGTGAAATTGAAGTGTTCTTGAGAAAAATCATGAGTTTTGAGGTAAAATTATAGTTTTAGATGTTATTTTTGTGATTTGATCGCACGAGCAAGTCCGTATGATGGTTTTAGACTTGCGTGCATGTTTGGTTTAGAGCCCCGAGGGCTCGGGTGAGTTTCGGGTAGGTTTCGAGATGTTTTAAACTTTTAAAATCTGCTGGTGCACTAGTTCTAGTGTGCCCGCACCTGTGAGCCTTTGGCCAGTGTTCCTTGTTCCGCAGATGGGGATTCCCCATCGCAGGAGCGGGACTGCAGAAGCGGAAACCTGTCCACAGATGCGACCCCAAGGGCCCAGTCCCACAGGAGCGGCCCCGTGTCCGCACGTGCGGATGCGCAGATGCGGCCCAAGCACCGCAAGTGCGAGGGTCGGGCAGCGAGTTCACTTTAATTATAACTCTAACCCCTTTTCTTCATATTTTTCGAACTAAAAAGATCTAGAGGCGATTTTCAAACCACAAGTTCATCCCCAAAGTGTTGGTAAATAATTCTAAACTCATCTCTTTCAATTACCCAATGTTTTTCATCACTTTTCAATCAAAAAGTAAGAATTTTCATGGTAGAAACTGGGGGTTTGGGTTAAATTTGAGGATTTTGTAAAAATTAAATTTTGACCTAGAATTGGGGTAAGATTTCGAAACTAGTTGCATATTCGGCTCGGGGGTGAATGGGTAAACGGAATTTGGTCCGAACCCTGAGTTTGGACCATGCGAGCCCGAGGTCAAACTAATTATGATTAGATTCGAGCGGGTTAGAGGCACATTCGAAAGGAAATGCGGTAATTAGCAGTGAGTGGCATGCAAATTTGAGGTAAGTGCTTGGTTTAATTGAAATTGCATGTGTATGGTGTATAGGTGAGGTGGCGAGTATCTATGCACCCCCAGATTATCTGCTTAACTTGATCCCTTTCCCCGTTTCCAATTATTTCCTTCCGGGCATAAATTTTTCATGATCATGGATGTTTATATGTCTATTTGGATTCGTTAACTTATTGTTAAGTATTGTTTCAAGTATTTTGGAAGTGTTGGATGTTCTTTTGGTTTTGTTATGTTACGTAAGGATTGAGTTGGATGTCAGTGTTATGATATGTATATAATTTTTGGTTGGTTTTGTTGTGAAATGATAATTGATGAAGTTTATGAGTTTTACAGCTCCTGTTTAAAATTGTTGATACAAAAATGTTGTTAAAGGCTTGGCCTGAATTGTGAAAGTTTTCGTAAATAAACTGATATGATATGTTTGGTGGGAGCATATTGCACGCCGCAACAGGAGAAATAAGGGTGATATATATATATATATAGGGAGGAGCAATAAGGGTGGATAGGTGGGAGCAGGTTGCATGTCGCAACAAGGAGAAATAAGGGAGGATACTTATATTTTACTGATTTTGAATACACTGGTTGGAAATGCTACTATTTTACTTTACTATTTTTCATATTTTACACTTACGGTTATTTCAAAAAGAGATCTTTGGAAATTGGGAAACTATGTGAGAATTTGGTAATAGCTGAAACCTGGTAAAGGCAATTGAGTTATTTTATTTATTGTAACAGTTTATTATTTATTAAGTTTAGCGTTTCTTCCCTGCTTTATTATATGTTGTCACAGGTTATGTAGCTTGTTATAGTGCTTGGGCTGTAGGAACTCCTCCGGAGTCTGTACACCCCTAGTGAGCGCAGGTACCTACTGAGTGCGAGTGATGCCCGCGGGGCTGATACTGAGTGACTGTGAGGTTTCATGATGGGCTGATACTGAGTGACTGTGAGGTTGCCTGATGAGATGATACTGAGTGAATGTGAGGTTGCCTAATAGGCTGATACTGAGTAACTGTGAGGTTGCCTGTAGGGCTGATACTGAGTGATGGTGAGGTGCTGAGGGAAATTGTTACGAGAAATGATTATGGCCCAAGGGGCAGATTTATGATGATTTTACTGAGTTTTTGATTACGATTCACTTCGTTTTTCAAACTAATTTTACTGAGAGTTTTACTGAGATATATTGGAATTATACTTGTTTCAAAGGATTTCTGCAAATTGGTTTTCGAACTTATGCATTTAATGAATACTTTATGGTGACTTGGTGTTTTACTGTTTTTATGGTGACTTTATGGTGGCTTGGTGTTTTACTGTTTTTGTGAATTGGTGTATCTGTGCTGTGTGTTTCGTAGTTCTCAGGCTGTGATTTATTTTCATTACTACTGAGTTGGCGTACTCAACATTACTCCCTGTGCCTCTATGCACAGATCCAGGTACCGATTCAGGGCAGTAGCTGTCTTTGTTCGTTAGCAGAAGCTTTACGGGATTTCGAGGTAGCTGTCTAGCATCCACAACTTCCCCATTTGCCTTCCTTATTTAGTTTTAGCGTTTCATTCCTTGACTTTATTTAAGACATTAGTAGAGTTAGTTTTATTTCGTAGATGTTTGTGACCATGTTGACTACAGACCTGGGAGAGTTGTTTAGACTATTATTGGGGTGTTAAGACTTGAAGAAATTATTTTATTCTATGTTTCTGTTTATTATTGAATTGTGAATTATTATAATAGAACGAATGGGTAGTTATGTGATGGTTGGCTAGCCTAGTTCCACAATAGGCGCCATCATGACCTGGTAGGATTTGGGGTTGTGACAAGTTGGTGTCAGAGCTCTAGGTTACATAGGACTCAACGGTCATGAGCAAGTTTAGTAGAGTCTTGTGGATCGGTACGGAGATTTGTGTACTTATCTTCGAGAGGCTGCAGAAACCATAGGAAACATACCAAATTCTTGAATTCTTGTCGTGCGAATCCATTTTATTCATCCAAAAGCATAACTCCTTGAATTCGTTTCATGTATTCGAATGCGCACGCGAGCGCTTGGTATCCGTTGTGCGTCATCGGATTGGACTTCCATGGGTGAGATGTGATTTTTAACATGTTAATAATGGGCCAATCGGAAGGACTTGAGGCCGGATTTTGTCTGTGGCTTGAGTGTTGAGATTTCAATTTGGTGAGAACATGTGTTGGGGGACTTATATGTCTGTTTGTGTCCTTATTGATGGAACTTTGTGAGTAGATGACTACATGGTGAGTGTTATCGAATAGTTAGATGTATTCAGGTTGTTGATTGTGACCAAAATGAATTGGCGGGAGATGTGGCAAGAACTATTGAGTATTTGACATCTGTATTGAGTTAGAATATGGCTTCGAGTTGTGAGTGTATTGAAGGACCTCTAGTGTAGTTTAGTTCTGGAGTAAAGTGGATCTTCCTGTGGTGTTCTGAGTTCCTGGTGATGTCTTTTGGGCTGACCAATTCCCCAACAGCGTTTATGTATTTGATTGACGGTGTATTCAGCCGTGTTATATCTCCTTTGTTATTGTATTTATTGATGGCATCCTGTCGTACTTTAGTAGCCAGGGGTAGCGTACTCAGCAATTGATGATGGTATTATGAGGATATAGGGAGGAGAAGCCTTGTGCAAAGTTCTCCAAGTGTGAATTTTTGGCTAAGTTCAGTAGCATTATTGGGACACGTGGTGTCCAGTGAAGGTATCCATATGGTCAGACGAGTGTGTGTAGAGCTTCCAGAAGCTCAAGATTTCCTTTACCACAACTGTAGTGTTGGTATTGCAATCAGCTTTCGGTTCTTATACCGCTTAATGGGATGTCTCGAGGGCAGGCAATGGTTGTGTTCTATTGTAGGAAGGTATATTGATTGTATGATAGCTATGATTTCCGGAAGTGTATAGGGAGATATCATTTTGAGGTTAAGCAGGCAGGGGTATCTCCGGCGGGTTGTCCTGAGGTGTGTGACCCTTATGTTTATCTGTAGTAAGTTCTCACTATTAGTAAATGATGTATGTTGTAACTTGAGTTTAGATCACTTGTGGGAGTTGGCATGACCATTACGATGGTGAATACAAGATTTGTATACGATTTGAGGGTTAGATGGTTCGGGTCATGTAAGCTTATGGAGGATTTAGTTGAACCTCACCACAGAATGGTGGTAGTGATGATGTATGTGCATCGGGAGTTATTGTTTGTCTTGATCTTTGTATTTGAGCCAAGTGGGGGAGTTCGCTAACGATAAGTTGATTACACGATTATGTGTTGTATTAGTTTCGGTTCGAGGTATATTGGTGAATCAGTTATGACGTACAGAGGTGGAGTCTGAGAATGACTCAGGTGATGGAAATTTCTTCGATACAAGTTGGTTTTACGCATAGTAGAATTCATTGTATGATGAAGTTGTACTAGTAAGTGTAGAGTGTGCAATGTATGAGTGTGCTTGTTGCTTCAAAGGTGTGGATTACTTTCCTAGTATGTGGATTGCAAGCGGGGTCAGGTCGTTCTGTTTACTTGGTTAGTGTAATTGAAATTGCGTAGAGTAAATGACGTTCGATAATGGTTTAGACGGATTCAAGGTTATATGTAGCGATTGAGGATCTTCAAGGTGTGAGAAGGGCTAGAACTGAGATTTACGGGGAAGGTGTCAAGGCTTGTGGTGTATTTTCCTTATCATGGATTATATCCATCAGTATCAAGAAAGTGAAGGTAATGACTTTAAATTCACAGGAAGTCTCTTCAGGGTAAGTATTTAATGTAGTGCATTTGGGGATAATTGAGGGAGTATTCAACGGCTTATGATCCTTAGACGGTATATTTTTTATGCTCAGGTTTCGTGCGGTGAGTCGGGATTGAGAATTGCAGTATTATGGCAAGAAGAAGTATCAATTCGAAGGTAAGTCTGAAGGAACTTGGATAAATAGGACAGCTTGGTAGTAGGTCAGATCGGCATGATAAGGGATATGGTTAGTTCTTTGGGTGTTTATAGGGTAATGAGTTGTTACATGTGTTTCTTAGAAATTCTCTTGGAGTTTGGTAGCATGCGTAGCTTGGTTGAGTTAGAAGGATTCAGTCCTGGCAGTTTGGTGTTGTACAAATGTAATTCTAGAGTTCTTGATGGTTTCGACCACGGTTAGGAATGTATATTTTTCACGGGCGTGAGGGCCATGTGATGTATAGTGAATTTGCTTCTAAATGGGATCAATGGAAAGTTCTTGGCTAGTTGGGTACGTAGTTGTTTGTGTCTAGGAAGGGAGCATGAAGTTCTCATATTTATCATAGGATTGCATGGCGTATGCGGTATTTTGTGTATAGTGGAGAGTGGCATATGTGAGGTCACGGTTCAATTCTGGAAGGGAGGTTAGAACTGGCAGTTTTAGATAATTAGGTAAAGGATACCACTATTGGGTGGCTGGATGGGAGTATACATTCATAAAGGACAATGTGTTTAAGGCAATGTGTTTGAATAAGGGTGCTTCATTAGTGTTACGACGCTATCGCGTTGGATCGACTGCTGGTATTTAAGGTTTCTTGGTGACACAGAGGAATTATGGAGGTATCCCTCGCGGAATGATAAAGTATTAGGGGTGTATTATGTATTTGAGTGGTGGAATCGGGATCATACATAGTAATTGGTGCGCCTCATGGATTTTGATACTGGGAGTTTTCATGAACAGATTATTTTTGTAGTTGTGAACTATGAGGATGCGAGAAAAGCTAGTTAGGTGTTAGTATAAGTCATGATTCAGACATTATGAACCTTTGGAGAGTTATCTACCTGTTTGGGATGACCATGGTTGATTTGGAATATAATTATTGGTAGGCCAGTATAGGTGTGTGTTCTACACTGAGTCGGAATTGTTGACCCCAAATTGCTATTGTCGAGGGATGTACCATTTAATTGCCATTGAGCTTATTCATGTTTTGGAGTGATCTATGAGCTGCTTTTCGATGTTTCGAGGAGTTGTGATCGTTGGTTATATATGTGCGTGTAGTTCTATCGTGGCTTTATAGCGAGGTTTTGTTTGATAAGAGGTTATTTACCGGTATTGGGATTTTATGAGCGATTGGGATTAGGAGTCATCGCTATTATTGTTGAGTTATGCGGTATCGTATGTGATTTCATCTTGTGTTGCGGATATGGCTTGATACAGCGTGTTCAGACTATTTCAGCTTATAGTCATGAATATTTGATCTTGTGAATAGACTGAGAAGTGGCAATTTAGTTCTAAGGTTTATGGGTCAAGATCGGACTTCGAAATTTCAACTGTGTTGTGTTATTAGACCTATATGGGGTAAGGTGATGTGGAATCACCTCTGCATATGTGCATGGTAGGTTACACAACAATTTTGGTGCTGTTTGGAACAACTCTAGGCACGTTCGAGGACGAACGTATGATTAAGTGGGGGAGAATGTAACGACCCGGTCGGTAGTTACGAAGAATCTTCATTTATATTTATTGTTATTGCCTCGCCATAGCTTGGTTAAACTGTTCTTGATGTGTTAGAGTTGGTAGGCTCGAAATCAGAATAATTATTATGAGAATTTAGTTACTTAGTCTTTAAAAATACCCTTAGAGTTGGAAAAGTCAATCGAGAGTTGACTTATTGGTAAACGACCTCGGAATGCGGATTGTATGGCTCGGATAGCTTTGTTAGCTGATTTGAAACTTAGGAGTGTGTTCAGAATATTTTTTGTGAGGACCGGTGTCACGACCCCAAAACCTAACAGGCCATGATGGCGCCTATCGGGGAACTAGGCTAGCCAACTATCACCTCACTACGCAATTACTCTTATTTTAACGGTTCACAATGTAGCAAATAACAGCAATCATAACAAAGAATTTAATTATATAAGTCTTACGCCCCCAATAATGAATTAAAAACTCTAAACAACCTCCCAGAACTGGAGTCAATAGTCAATAGAATCTAACGGAAATAAAACTGACTCTGTTAAATATAATATATCTCAGAAAGCAAAACTAGGACTAAGCAAGAAGGGAAGTGGAGAAGCTGTGGACGTTGGCAGCTACCTCGAATACCGTGTACTGCTACTATCAACTGAACAACTACTGCTGCGATCTAGTACCTGGATCTGTGCACAGGGCACATGGAGTAATGATGAGTACGCCAACTCAGTAGTAATGAAAAGAAATCATAGTCTGAGAATATAAATCACATAAGACAGATACACAACTTCACAAAACCAGTAAACACCAAGTAACCATGTAGTATTCATCAAATACATAAGTTCGAAATCAGTTTCCAGAAATCCTTTGAAACAAGTGTAATATCAGAGTATCTCAGTAAAATTCCCAGTAAAAGCCAGTTTGAAAACGAAGTAAATCATAGTTCGAAAACTTTAGTAAAATCATCATAAATCTGCCCCTCGGGCCAAATCATTTCTTGTAGCCATTGTTCATCAGGCATCCTCACCATCACTCTGTAACATTAGCCCATCAGGCATCCTCACAGTCACCCTGTAACATTAGCCCATCAGGCATCCTAAAAGTCACTCTGTAACATTAGCCCATCAATCATCCTCACAGTCACTCTGTAAAATGCAAATTCTACGGAATGACCGACCGGGTCGTTACATTCTCCCCCACTTAAACACACGTTCGTCCTCGAACGTTTCTAGAGTTGTTCCAGACACCACCAAAATGTTGTGTAACCTACCATGCACATATTCAGAGGTGATCCCACATCACTCTACCCCATATAGGTCTAATAACACAACATAACTGAAATTTCATTATCAAATCCTGACCCATAAACCTTAAAACTAAATATCCACTTCTGAGTCCATTCACAAGATCAAATTTCCACGACTATAAGTTGAAATGGTCTGAACACGCTGTATCAAGCCATATCCGCAACGCAATATGAAATCACATAATATATCGCATAACTCAAGAACCCATAGCGGTAGCTCCTAATCACCATAGCTGCTCAAACAACTCAATACCGTACATACCCTCTTATAAAAATAATGCATCGCTCTAACACTTCCATATACTGCCGATGATGAAAGAAACACGTAGAAACCATCAACCATTTGTCAGATCAGCATCAATATCATCCAGAGCCATAATTTATGCAACTCGTGCGCTAAATAACAACATCCCAAAACCTCAATTTATAAAATAAAGAAGACTCGTACGAGAGGACTATCCTGCAACTAACACATACCACACCGCGTCATGCTAAAAGCCTTATACACATCATGAAACCATATCACACAAATCCGACACCAAGGATCATACCTCTACCTAACTCAGCTGCAAAGCGTGATCCCATCCAACCGCTGGACCACATGACATACTCCAAGACACCTTGCTCAAAATCAATAACCATGCGAAATTCGGCATCAGTTACTCAAAGTGCATTTCCATAATCACGGGGAAATCGGATGATACCATGCCACCCGAACCAGAAAGATCATAACCTATACATCTCACCGGGAAACATCCCATTTACTTACCTTACTCAATCCTCGCTATAAAGCTCCTATAGAACCACACCCTATGTACATATAACTAACAATCACCACTCCTCGAAACACCGAAAGGCAACCCATAGATCACTTTAAAACACGAATAAGCTCAATGACAATCAAATGGTACATCTCTCAACCATAGAAATTCGGAGTCAACAATTCTGACTTGTTGCAAAACACACACACACCCATACTAGTCCTTTCAATAACTCTAAATCATCTCTGGTCACCCACAATAGATAGATAACTCTCCGAAAGTTCACAATGACTGAGTCATGGCACATAGCTAACATCTGACTAACATTGCTCGCATCTTCACAGCCTACAACCACAAAATAACTTGTTCATGAGAACTCCCAGTCTCGAAATCCATAAAGCACACCAATTACCATATCTGATCCTAGCTGCACCACCCGAATATATAACATGTCTCCAATACTCAATCATTCCACGGGGGATACCCCTATAATTATTTTTTGCCCCCGAGCAAACTCGAATATCAACAGTCGATCCAACAAGAAAGTGTCGTAACACCAATGAAGCACCCTTATTCCCACATATTTTCTTAAACACATTGTCCTTTATAAATGTATACTCTCATCCAGCCACCCAATAGTGGTATCCTTTACCTAATCATCTGAAACTGCCAGTTCTGACCTTCCTTCTAGAACTGAACAGTGACCTCACATATGCCACTCTCCACTATACACAAAATACCGCATACGCCATGCAATCCTATGATAAATATGAGAACTTTGTGCTCCATTCCTAGCAATAAACAACTACGTACCCAACTAGCCAAGAACTTTCCAATTGATCCCATCTAGAAGCAAAATCACTATACATCACATGGCCCTGACGCCAGTAGAAATATACATCTCTAACCGTGGTAGAAACCATCAATAACTCCCGAATCACATTTGTACAACACCAAACCGCCAGGACTGAATCCTTCTAACTCAACCAAGCTACGCATGCCACCAAATCCCAAGAGAATTGCTAAAACACCTGCAACAACTCATTACTTCATAACACGCACATAACTAATCATATCCCTTATCATTTATCATGTCGATCCGACCTACTACCAAGCTATCCTATTCATTCAAGTTCCTTCTGACTTACCTTCGTATTTATACTTCTTCTTGACATAGTACAATAATTCTCAATCCCGACTCACCGCACGAAACCCGAACACAAAAAAAATTATACCGTCTAAGGCTCATAAGTGACTGAATGCTCCCTCAATTATCCCCAAATTCACCATATTAGAAAACTTACCTTGAAGAGACTCCTGCGAATTGAAAGTCATTACCTTCACTTTCCTGATACTGATAGATAGAATCCATGATAAAGAAAATACACCACAGGCCTTGACACCTTCCCCGTAAATCTCAGTTCTAACCCTTCTCACACCTTGAAGATCCTCGATCGCTACATATAACCTTGAATCTGTCTGAACCATTCTAGAACATCATTTACTCTACACAATTTCAATTACACTAACCAAGTAAACAGAACAACCTGACCCCGCTTGCAATCCACATACTAGGACAATAATCCACACCTTTGAAGCAACCATCAAACTCATACACTGCACACACTACCCTTTTAAGTTCAACTCAATCATTTAATAAATTCCATTATCCATAAAGTACGTTACAACTTGTATCAAAGAAAATTTCATCACTCGAGTCATTCCCTGACTCCACCTCTGTAGGTTATAGCTGATTCACCAACATACCTCGAACCGAAACCAATACAACACATAATCATGTAATCAACTTATCAATAACGAACTCCCCCACTTGGCTCAAAGACAAGTATCATGACACACAAGACTATGCCCACACATTATCACTGCCACCATGTTGCGATGGGGTTAAACTGAATCCTTCATACGCTCTTATGACCCAAACCATCTAACCCTCAAATCGTACGCAAATCTCGCATTAACCATTGAAGTGGTCATGCCAACTTCCACAAGCGATCTAAACTCAAATTACAACATACATCATTTACTGGTGGAAGAGAAATTACTACAAATCAACATAAGGACTACACACCTCACAACAACCCGCAGGAGATACCCCTGCCTGCTTAACTTCAAAACGATATCTCCCTATACACTTCCAAAAATCAAAGTTATCACGCAATCACTATACCTTCCTACATTAGAACACAACTAATGCCTGCCCTCGAGACATCACAACAAGCGATAAAAGAACCTGAAGAAGATGACAATACTAACACTGGAGCTGTGCTCAAGGAATTCTTGAGCTTCTGGAAGCTCTACACACACTCTTCTGACCATATGGATACCTTCATTGGACACCACGTGTCCCAAGAATGCTACTGAATTGAGCCAAAAATTCACACTTGGAGAACTTCGCACAAGATTCTCCTCCCTATATCCTTGTAATACCATCATCAAATGCCGAGTATGTTATCCCTGACTACGAGAGTACGGCAGGGTGCCATCAATAAATACAATAACAAGGAGTTATAACATGGCTGAATACACCGGCAATCAAATACATAGACGCTGTTGGGGCCTTGGTCAGTTCAAAAGACATCACAGGAACTCAGAACATAACAGGAAAACCCACTTCACTCCACAACTAAACTACACGAGAGGTCCTTCAATACTCATAACTCGAAGCCATATTCTAACTCAATATAAAAGTCAAATAATCAATGGTTCTTGCCACATCTCCCACCAATTCATTTTGGTCACCATCAAACAACCTGAATACATCTAACTATTCGATCACACTCACCATGTAGTCTTCTAGTCAGAAGTTCCATTAATAAGGACACAAACGGACATATAAGTCCCCCAAAACATGTGCTCACCCAACTGAAATCTCAACACTCAAGCCACAGACAGCATCCGGCCAAAAGTCCTTCCGACTGGGCTATTATTAACATGTTAAAAATCATATCTCACCCATGGAATACACAAGCCGCCGATGCACAGCTGATACCAAGCACTCGCGTACGCATTCGAATACATGAAAGGAATTCAAAGAGTTACGCTTTTGGCTGAGTAAATGGATTCGCACGATAAGAATTCAAGAATGTGGAATGTTTCCTAAGGGTTCTGCAGCCTCTCGAAGATAAGTACAAACGTCTCCGTACCGATCCGCAAGACTCTACTAAACCTGCTCTTGACCGTTGAGTCCTATGTTACCTAGTGCTCTGATATCAACTTGTCACGACCCCAAAACCTAACAGGCCGTGATGGCGCCTATCGTGGAACTAGGCTAGCCAACCATCACCTCACTATGCAATTACTCTTATTTTAACGGTTCACAATATAGCAAATAACAGCAATCATAACAAAGAATTTAATTATATAAGTCTTATGCCCCCAATAATGAACTAAAAACTCTAAAGAACCTCCCAGAACTGGAGTCAATAGTCATGAGCATCTAACGAAAATAAAACTGACTCTGCTAAATATAATATATCTCAGAATCCAAAACTAGGACTAAGTAGGAGGGGAGGTGGAGAAGCTGTGGACGCTGGCAGCTACCTCGAATCCCGTGTACTACTACTATCAACTAAATAGCTACTGCTGCGATCTAGTACCTGGATATGTGCACAGGGAACAAAGAGTAATGATGAGTACGCCAACTCAGTAGTAATGAAAAGAAATCATAGTCTGAGAATATAAATCACACAAGACAGATACAGAACTTCACAAAACCAGTAAAAACCAAGTACCCATGTAGTATTCATCAAATACATAAGTTCGAAATCAGTTTACAGAAATCCTTTGAAACAAGTGTAATATTAGAGTATCTCAGTATAATTTCCAGTAAAAGCCAGTTTGAAAACGAAGTAAATCATAGTTCAAAAACTTTTGTAAAATCATCATAAATCTGCCCCTCGGGCCAAATCATTTCTTGTAACCATTGCCCATCAGGCATCCTCACCATCACTCTTTAACATTAGCCCATCAGGCATCCTCATAGTCACTCTGTAACATTAGCCCATCAGGCATCCTCACGGTCACTCTGTAACATTAGCCCATCAGGCATTAATCATCACTCAATAGGTACCAGCGCTCACTGGGGGTGTGTACAGACTATGGAGGGGCTCCTACAACCCAAGCGCAATGTATATCAAGCCGCCTCACGGTATAAATCACTCACAATATTGGCCCGCAGCCTCACTCATATCATAGCATCCTCACAATATAGGCCCGCAGCCTCACTCAGTCAGACACTCTCAACTTGCCCTTCAGGCCATAGATATACCGAGTTCTCGACCCAAAACAGTGTTTATATTACAATAAATAATATCAAAATACTCTGAGTGTCAAAACGATTTATCAGGAAAAGACTGAGTGAAAAATCATAACATATCAGTGAGGAAAATATAGTAACACAACCCCCAAGGGGAAAATAGATCGGCACTAGGCCCCAAACACGGCTTACAACCCAAATTATATCATAATATAATAATACTAATTAAGCATAGGCTTAAAAGTTTGTTTAGCAACACAATAGTCGCCTAAATAGGAAGATATTTCAAAAGTTTCAACCTTTTCATTTCAAAACTCGTGGAAGGGTGCATAGTCCGGGGTTTCGTACCCTCAGGACAGGATTTCAAGACATTACTTACCTCCAAACTAGCCCGGATGCAATTCCGCAACACGCTTGCCTCTCGTATCAACTTCCGCAAGCTCCAAATCTACCAAGTTCAGATTTTTATCATCAATATTTGCTTAAGGAACAATTACCAATTGAAAATATCAAAATTCACCCAAAAATCCGAAACCGGTCAAAACCCGACCCCTAGGACCACGTCTCGAAATCCAGAAACTTTTATACCAAACCGTTCTTCATCATCTCGCGAGTCCGTACATATAAAGAACACTAAATTCGGAGTCCAAATGACCCCTCAAATCACCAATTTAAATATTCTAAATCCCAAGCCCTAATCACCCAAATTTACACTGACTTTTCCCAAATTTTCACCATAATTCCGACCTTTAATCAGATATTAACGAGTTTAGAGTTCAAAGATCTTACCTTCGTGAAGAACTATCGAATTCCCTTTTCAAAACCCTTCAAAAACTTCAAACCCGGATGAAATATTGAGAAAGATGGCTAAAATTCGCGAAGGTTGGTTCTTATACCTTCTGTCCAGTGATTCTCACGCCTGCGATCACTTTCGCGCACCCGCGACTTTGCAGGTGCGATGCCACTTCCGCACCTGCGATACACATTCCGCACCTGCGACATTGCATTCCGCACATGCGACATCGCAGGTGTGACAAATCCCTCGCACCTGCGGGCCATTCCCTACACATGCAAAACTCGCACCTGCGACCTTTCTCCCCACTCCTGCGTAACCGCACCTACGACTCCCCTTCCGCAGGTGCGGAAACACCAGCACTCAACAGATTTCACTAAGGCCAAAATGTCCGATAACCACCCGATATCAATCCCGAGCCCCTCGGGATCCCAACTAAAGTTACCAACACATCCCATAACATCATTCAAACTTAGTTGTTTTCTCAAAACACCAAAACTAACATCAAAATACAAAATTCACATTGGATTCAAGCCTAAGAACTTTGAAATTTCTAAAATTTGCCAACTACACCGAAACCAACCAAAACACCTCCGATTTACCTGGAATTTTGCAGACACATCCAAAATGGTATTACGAACATGTTCCAACTGTCGAAATTCCATTTCGACACCGATAGCCTATTTTCCACTACCGACCGGAAATCACCAAAACTAATTTTCGCCAATTCAAGCCTAATTCTACACCAGACATCACAAAATTATTTTGAACATACTCCTAAGTCCCAATTCACCTAAAGAAGCTATCCGATCCATAAAATCCGCATTTCGAGGTCGTTTACTAATAAGTCAACTCTCATTTGGCTAAATTCTCATTATAATCAGTTCAATTTCAAGCCTACCAACTTCAACACATCAATAACAGTATAACCAATCTATAACAAGGAAATAACATCAATAAAAATGCAAATTCTACGGAACGACCGACCGGGTCGTTACAACCGGTGTAGAATTAGGCTTGAATTGGCGAAAGTTAGCTTTTGGTAATTTTCGGTCGGCAGTGGAAATTAGGTGATCGGCTTCGGAATGGAATTCTGATAGTTGGAACAGGTTCTCAATGTCATTTTGGATATGTCTGCAAAATTTCAGGTCAATTGGAGTTGTTTTGAATAGTTTCGGCATTGTTGGTGGATTTTAGAAATTTCAAAGTTCTTACGCTTGAATTCGATGCGCTTTTGGTGTTTTGATGTTATTTTTAGTGTTTCGGGAGTGAAACTAAGTTTGAATAATCATATATGATGTGTTGGTATGTTTGGTTGGGGTCCCAAGGGGCTCGGGACTGATTTTAGATGGCTAATGGGAGATTCGAAGTTGAGAAAATGCAGCAAACAGCTACTGGTTTCTGATTACTAGTGCGACCGTACCTGCGGATGTTTGACCGCAGGAGCGGAAAAATGCAAGCAAATGCGGAAGTAAGGTAGATGAGGAAATTTCGTAGGTGCGAGGTATTTTCCGCACCTGCGATGCCACAGATGCGGAAGTACCAGCGCAGGTGCGGAGGCTGAGATTCGAGGTGCGGAAGTACCAGCGCAGGTGCGCACCTGGGACAGCAGGTGCGGGTCCCCAGGTGCGGAACCACTGTTTAGAAAGTATATAAGCATGACTTCGTGATTTTTAACCCTCTTTTTACCATTGTTGTACGGGTTCCGAGGTTTTTGAGGGATTTTGAAGAGGGAAACGTTGGTTCATCATTGAGGTAAGCTTTTTGGACTTAATAACTTGATTATATGTGATTGGAGACCTTATATCATTGTTTAATTATGAAAATCGGTAGGAAAAAGGGGGAGTTAGGGCTTGAGATTTTGAGACCTTTAGGGGTCGATTTGAGGGGTCAAACGAACTCCGATTTTTAGCGTTCTTTATATGTATGGACTCGTGAGATGATGAAGAACATTTTGGTATAAAAATTGTCGAGTTCCGGGACGCGGGCACGGGGGTCGTGTTTTGTGTTTAAAATGGATATTTTTCAGTTGGAACTCATTCTTTTAGTATAATTTGATAATAAAAATATGAACTTGGTAGATTTGGAGCACTCGGAAGTTGATTCGAGAGGCAAGCGTATTGCAGAATAGTTTTCAGGCTAGTCTGAGGTAAGTAATACCTTTAAATCCTGTCCTGAGAGTTTGAAACCCCCGACTCTGCACCCTTTCATGGGTTTTGGATTTCACAAATAGTTCCCTTTTTAGGCAACTATTTAGTTGAGAAACGACTTTTAAAGCTTATTTCGAATAGTACTATTATGATTTGATATATTTGGGATGTAATACATGTTTGGAGCCTAGTGCCGACCTATTTTAACCCCTTGGGGGCTGTTTTACTGATATTCTCACTATTTTGAACTATGATTTTTCACTCAGTCTTTCTTGTGAAATTGTTGACACTCTTATTTGATGATATTACTATTTCTTGAAATGAAATACTATTTTGGGTCGAGAACCCCGTTTTATTCATGGCCCGAGTGGCATGCTGAGAGTGTTATGACTGAGTGTGGATGAGGGCCAATGTTGTGAGAATGTTATGATACGAGAGAGGTCGAGGGCCAATATTGTTAGTAATTTATGCCATGGTGTGGCTGGCCGAGGGCCAATATTGTGAGTGATTTATGCCATGATGTGGCTTGTTATATAGCTTGGGCTGTGGGAGCCTCCTCCGAAGTCTGTACACCCCCAGTGAGCGTAGGTACCTACTGAGTGCGAGTGATGCCCGCGGGGCTGATACCGAGTGACTGTGAGGTTGCTTGATGGGCTGATATTGAGTGACTATGAGGTTGCCAGATGGGCTGATACTGAGTGACTGTGAGGTTGCCTGATTGGCTGATACTGAGTGACTGTGAGGTTGCATGATGGGTTGCTACTGAGTGATGGTGAGGTGCTGAGGAAAATTATTACGAGGTGGCCCGAGGGGCAGATTTATGATGATTTTACTGAGTTTCTAACTACGATTCACTTCGTTTTTCAAATTGATTTTACTGAGAGTTTTACTGAGATATATTGGAATTATACTTGTTTCAAAGAATTTATGGAAATTGGTTTTCGAACATATGCATTTAATGAATACTTTATGGTGACTTGGTATTTTACTATTTTTTGTGAATTGGAGTATCTGTGTTGCGTGTTTCGTATTTCTCTGACTGTGATTTATTTTTATTACTAATGAGTTGGCGTACTCATTATTACTCCCCTTGCCTCTGTGCACAGATCCAGGTACCGATCTGGGGCAGTAGCTGTCTTTGTTCGCTAGCAGCAGCTTTACGGGATTTTGAGGTAGCTTTCCAGCGTCCACAGCTTCTCCATTTCCCTTCCTTATTTAGTTTTAGCGTTTCATTCCTAGAATTTATTTAAGACATTAGTAGAGTTATTTTTATTTCGTAGATGTTTGTGACCATGTTGACTCAAGTTTCGGGAGAGTTGTTTAGACTATTATTGGGGCGTTAAGACTTGAAGAAATTATTTTATGCTATGTTTGCTGTTTATTATTGAATTGTGAATTAATGAATGGGTAGTTATGTGATGGTTGGTTAGCCTAGTTCCACGATAGGCGCCATCACGACCTGTTAGGATTTGGGGTCGTGACACTAGAGCCTTTATGATGGCTCAAGATTTTGTACCCTCAGAGATTCCAATCAGATACTTGAGACCTAGTGTGATGTTGCCTATCTTAGTGTGTTTTAAAAGACCATGTACACAGATTCTAGCGGAGCATATCTATAAAAGCAGTCAAACTAGTGTTAAGGGGATCATGAGAAGAGGAATATCATTGATGCAATCTCAAATATTTGTATTCACTGGTGCGCCAATTATAACTTATGAGTTATGATTGTGAATACAATAAATAATGATATATGAGATTTTGAGATTATATCAAATGTGATTTCATATGATCTAGGGTATTGCATACTTTATGATCTACTTGCAGGTTTGCACTTGACGATAGACTATATACTTCTAACAGATATATAGCACTTAGCTCTCATAGTATGATGGTCACACAATCTACTTCCTTGTATGAACGATTGAGGAGATGAGTTGAGAATATGTTTCTCAAACTATATGAGCACTCCCATTATGTGTGAGTGGGAGATGTAGGAAATATTGGGTCCACCCATATGGGTGCTCTAAGACATAATAGGGTTATTAGTTAACCCTAATATTCCATATAAAAGTATATTTACAGTGTACAACAAAAAGATATAAAAGAAATATTATTCCACGCGCTCTCTCTCTCAATTCAGACGAGGGTTTAGATTGTGATATAGGGGTTACTCCGTCACAACGTGACAACCACCACCGACTAGTGATTTCAGTCGAGGTTCGTTCGTTACTTCCTCTTTTGCTACGCGAACACGTAAGTTCTTGTTTTCTGATTTACGCGCTACCTAATGTGTTTAGATTATCGCGTTATCCTTCAGTTGGTACCAATACCATGATTCATTTTTCACTTTAGCCTTCAAACACATTTCATCAATTATCTTAAAATTCATAGTAAATAATCTATTTTTTGCCATATGTGCTTTAGCAATTAGAATTCCACTTGAATCTCTAAGCCAAAGATGCATCGTTTTCATGTGGATATCATATCACTTTTCAAGAAGTTGGCTCAAACTCAAAATATTACTTTTTAGTTTTGGCACATAATAAACATCTTGAATTAACTTGTGGCTACCATATTTACAGTAGATTAGAATTGTACATATCCCCTCGATTTGAATCTTTGAGGTATCTCCAAAGGTCATATTACCTCTCACTGTTTTATTTATCTCCACAAACTTCTCTTGCATCCACACATATGATTACTTGCGCCATTGTCCAAATACCATGAGCTACAATCATCCATATCTTCTTCCTTGAGTGCCAGCAATAATGTTGAATAATCTTTTTCTTTCTTATTGTCAATGAGGTTAGATTTCTCTTCAACATTGCTACAACATTCCCAAGAGTAATGACCAAATTTATAACAATTATAACACTTAATTTTTCTTTTGTCATACCTTTTTCCATTATTTTCTGGTAGTATCCACGTCCTCTTCCTCCTCGTTGTCCACATCCACGACCTCTGAATGTTTGGTGGAATTAAATTCATTGTTGAAGTTATTACTGTTACGTCTTCCTCTTCCATGAACGCCACGACCTCGTCCTCGTCCGTGCCCATTATAACTCTTTTCACCTCCATAATACTTGAAGGATGCCTGAGTTTTAAGAAGTTGCACCAATGAAACTTTTTGTCTCATTTTGATCTTTTCTTCGTGGGCCTGTAAAGTACCCTCTAATTGCTCCGTCGTCATAGAGTCTAAATTTTTAGACTCCTTAATAGCACACACCACAAAATCAAATTTAGGTGCTAAAGTGCGAAGGAACTTTTCAACCTCATGGACATATTCTATGTCTTTCCCGTATCGTCTTAATTGATTTACAACAGCCTTCACTTTTGAACAATAATTCAAAATGCATTCAGATTCTTTCTTTTTAAAACTTCAAAATCAACCCTTAGAGTATGAAGTTTTACCTTTCTCACTTTATCAAATCCTTGGAGGGAATTTTATAAAATCTCCAAAGCTTCCTTTGAGGTGGTAGTATCGGTCACCTTCTCAAATATGGCATCATCCAGACATTGGTGGATGAGGGCGAGGGTTTGTTGATCCTTCTTCCTTGTCTTTGCCAAGACATGTTTTCTATTTTTAGGAAGAGCTTCCTCATTATCGAGTTTTGCATACCCTCTGTCTACAATTTCCTAGACATCTTGGGAGCCAAGAATGTCTTTCATACTTAGACACCATTTCTCATAATTATCTTTTGTGAGACGGGAATATTGAAATGACAGCCGACTATTATTTGCCATGGTTCTGATACCACGTTATTGGGAAAAAATAACAATCCCGCCCAGAAATAATATCCACGGCAAATAATAATAACACAAGATAATAACAACGATACCAACTCTTTTAACGAGGTAAAATACAATACTCGATCCATAGAGCACTTAATTTGCACAGAATAATCCATTGATTGCACGAAAATTGAAGCCAATTCCCTCATTGATGAAAAACACACGTATGTGTAGGGTTATGCATTTGGATCGGATATCCGAGAATGGGTTATGCATTTGGATCGGATATCCGAGAATCCGAACCGATCTTCTCAATTCGGTTTCGGATTTTGGATTTCGGATGGATTATGTTTTCTAAAATTCTGGATATCTGGATCAGATTCGAATTGGTATAATTTAAACCCGATCCGATCCAAAATACGAAATTATTAGGACATGTATAAATACTAAACTTTAATTTTAGGTTAGGTCTTATTTTATCGAGCCTCTCTATCTCTAAGATTTCTTCAAAGAGAATGTTGTTCTGTTTCACATGTCTTCTCTGTGTTCTGACTATCAGTGGCGACCGGACAATGCCTCTTCTTTTATCGACTTGAATAATCCTATGAATTTAGCTTTCCTAACCTTCCAGCAGAGATCTTTTGTTATGAAGCAGTCTAAAGTTGTTACTGAATGAAGATCTAAGTCATGCTTGTATTTATGCATTATGAGATCATTAATTGTTTTTTATGTTGCTAATGCTATGTGTTGAAATATTTTATTCTGTTTTTTATGCGGACTAGATGAAATAATGCGTGGTTAGAGAGGATGAAGAGAGTTGACTGTGTTAGGGGTAGATTAGCAATAACCTTAATAATACGTACAATCCGATACAACAATCCGCAATATCTATCCATTGACATTCCAGCCTTCCTTCTCTTTCGAGCCCTATTCGAAAGAGAATCCAGTACTTCTTGGTCGTGAATATCTGAACTGGTTGTTTGCTGTTCACAAATTCTTGTTTAGTCAGTTCATACCATCCATATATAGTTTTTTGATCTAAGATTTCAATCCTTTCGTGTTTCTACAGTAACATAGTCTTCCATGGAGCTAAGGTCCAAAATATGTTCCAATCTGATCCGATGTTAATTCGGATCGGATTCGGATTTCATTTTGTAAAATCCGAAATCCAAAATTCCAATTTGAAATGTGCTAAATCCAATTCGATCCATGCACAGCCCTACGTACGTGGATCTTGAAGGTAAACAATACGGATGTTTCTCAGTTTCTGAAGCAATGTAGTAAGTACGAAAATATGCTCTCAAGTATTGAGAAGAATAGAAAAACAGAACACTTAACACAGTGCTTGTTTTAATTATTACTTCAAAATCCTAGATATTAGTTCGTCAAAATTTAAAAAATGTATTGTATATTCAAAATATAAAAAATTAATTATAGTTATAAAATTATCCAACATAAAATATAGTATTACAAGATATATTAGAAAAAAAATAAAAAGGACGATCAGGATTTCGTGTTGATGAGTTATCTCATTAAGAAACTATGGATCAGATGTTACAAAGAATTCGGTTGGTGCATGTAATTAATAAAGGAGTGTCTTTTTACATTAACAGCTACTGAAAAGGAGGTTTCTAATATATATGTATTTGCTAACTCAAGTAGGAATAATGGGATTCACAGTTCTGGATTTGGAGTTTTAATGATTTGGAACAATCAATCATGAAAAACAATAATTACGAGGCCATCCAATCTCGACAAGTGCAGATTTATTTGGTCAGTACGTTTAAGGTTGCATAGCCACAACCTCAGTATCTGGATGCCATACTGATGGGGAACAAACTAATGTGAACAACAAAAATAAAAGATACAATTGAAGAAAGATGGTAGAAATTTTGACAGATCAACATAAATTCTAACTTCAAGACGACTCTTAAAATATTAGGAGTCTATTAGGAATACTTAGTGGTTATATATGTTCTTCAAAAGCGGTCTCAGAAATTTCATAAACTACTGGAATATGCACAAAGAGATCAAATATACGATCTCCCAAATTCCATAAAACTCTTGAAATATTCATTAAGAGATAAAAAATATATCAAATAAGTCTTGCTCAAACTTCTAGCAACATTCAAGATATAAATGGAGTGCTGCTACATGCTTCTTGATCATCAAATACATCAAAAATATGCATATCATCCTATGTTCGAGAAATACACCGCTATGACCCTCGAATTACGGGTAATAAATCGGAAGGAAGAATCACGGGATAAACAGAGTTGTAACCCGTAATATTTATCAATAAAAAAAAAGAAAAAGAAATAAGAGACTGAAGGTTTTTATTAAGATTTAAAAGCTGCAATCTCTTTCAATATATTTTTGAGAATACCGAGGCATGTATTATAAACAGTAACCTTAGTTTGGATCTTAGTTAGACTCTTATTACTATCAAGCCAACACTGAAGCGTGATATATTTCTGAGATCTTAATCAATATGTTTTTGACAACACACTGAAGCGTGTATTACAAACAGTAGCCTTACTTTGAGTTTAAAACGATACAGTTAAAGAAAGAAAAAGGGCATACGAAAGAAAGATACAAAAGAAAAAAAAGGAATTTAACCCATAGGTGCTTTAAATTACTATTTGCTACTAATTGTGGGTGCTACATACGCACGAAGTGACGAAAGTTCTTGCGTAACTATAAGTCATGTTTATGTTCGGATAGTTTTAGGACCTTATCATGAAATACTTGTATTATTTGCACTCTATTAATTTAAGTAATTAAATTATGTTGAAACTTGATAAAGGATTCGAAAAGACCAAACTTCACTTGCTTTGAGTTTTGGCTGGTTACTTGAATGTCGATAGAAATTATACCTCCTTGTGTATTAGTTTTGTGATAGCCTTTAAATCGCATGTTCGTAGAGTATTCTCTCTTCTAGTGGAGCGGGCAAAACACCTCGGTCGTCACGACTCAATTTCTCCTATAGGCCGTGATGGAGCCCAACATTATCGCTAGGCAAGCCGATAGTGAACTAACTTTGTGATCCTTTCTTTTAAAGACTTGAAATAGTTGATTTTTAGTTTATGCATAAATAAGAAGTAACCATTTAATAAAAATGAGAGATCAAGATTTTAAAAGCAGTAAAATAAATAAGATAACCAAAAAACCATCACGTGTCTACTAGCTTAAACCACCAAGACCTAGTGTTACAACTGTATGAGCAACTAGTAGAATATACAAAAGAGATTTCTACGCTACTGTAAGTACACAGAAAATACAAGCAAAAGAAAGACTTCGGCTGCTGCAGAATGGATCAGAAGGAAGCTCACCGTGTAGTCTCGCAGTAGTAATCAAGTGTGCGCGTTGGACTGATATCCAGATGCACCTGCATCATATCCTTCACATTAAGTGTCGTGAGTATATAAAAAATATATACCCGGTCTAACCTTGAAGAAGTAGTGCCGAGGGGTCAACGTTGACACTTTCTATGGGCTAAAAATAAGATGTCAAAATGATAACTCAGCATGGATTACAGAAATATATCTGAAAACTCAATTACATGAATATTAAACAATTTTTTCGCTAATATTATATCCCAAGTTTATTTTCATCATTTAACAATTTATATCTCAAGTCAATGAAACAATATCAATTATAATTGGTTTCAATGATTTATCATCTGCAATTTATGTCGAGTACGTACGGCCCGATCCAACATAAAATATTTAAATTGTGCACTACCGAAGGTCGAACGGTACGAACCATAGATGCATCTATCTGCTACCGAGGCGCTCGGCTCGCTCTACGAAAAAGAGAAAATACTTCATAACAGACAATTCAAGATTTATTAAGAGGCAATTATTTAAAGAAACACCAATTCTCAATAACAGTCAAGTAGCCCGTCCAATAATTTAAGTAAATAAAATTTAACCTTCTACTATTCCTTTATCATGTTCCAACATGGTTTAAGCAATTAAGTTAACAAGTAAGGTGCAAACATCGTAAGCATAATTAGTAACTACATACAGACTCTCGTCACCCTGTACGTACGTAGTCCCCACAAATAGGAGCACATATTAATAAATTCACCTCTGGGGTTAATTCTCTCTTACAAGGTTAGAAAAGAGACTTACCTCGTCTCAAAGCCTACTTTCCGGTCCAAGATTGTGCTCAAACCATCAATTCGGTGCCAAACGACTCGAAACTTGTCAAATGTTATATCGAATAATTAATACATGTTCAAAAGTTCATATCCTAACTATCAAAGTGATTTCCAAGCCTATTTGCAGATCCCTACAAAATCACCTAAGGGCCCACGTGCCCGAATTCCGGAAAGCTTTTAAGAAAGTTGTTACCCATAACCTCATGGACTCAAATATATGAATTTTCACTAAATTCCATAACAATTTCTTGGTTAAATCCTATTTTTATCAAAACCTTAGGTCTTCACCTAAACCCATGATTTTCACTAATTTAGATGTTATAATCTACCCATAAACTATGTATTTAACTCATGTTGTGTAGAAATTACTTACCCAAAGTGCTAGGTGAGAAACCCTCTCCAAGAGCTCCAAAATCGCAAAGAGATGAAAGAAAATGAGCCAAAATAGCATGTCCCATTTTAAAAAGATGATTATGCCCATGGGTCCTTATACGCGATCACGACCATGCTCTCGCGATTGCGATGGCTAAATTGAGGAGCCCAGGAAAAAGGCTCTACGCGAATGCGAGAGGACCCATGCGAACACGACACATTAGGACGCCTACTCCTCGCAAACGCTGGGCCCAACATGCGAATGCCTAAGGCAACTGGATTGCCCAGGCCCAGTCTTCTACGCGAACACGGCCTGCCCAATGTGATGTGAAGGCCAAAAGGCGCCCAAGTCTCCCCGAACGCGGCTATACATATGTGAACGCGAAGGGAAAAAACCACCAGACCCCAAATCCTTCATCTCGAATGCGAGGGTTTGTCCGCGTTCATGAAGAAGGAAACCAGAACAGAAAATATGGTGTTTTCAACTTAACTCCGGGCGATCCGAAACACACCTGAGCCCATCGGAACCCTGTCCAACTACTCCAACAAGTCTATAAACATAATACGGACTTGCTCGAACTTTCAAAACGTGTAAAAAAACAACAAAACCAAGAATCACACCCCAAAACCAAATTGAATTAAAATATGAACTTCAACTTTCCAAACCGCTCTGAACGCGCCGAATCATACTTAGACTACTCGGAATGACACCAAATTTTTTGCGTGCAAGTCTTAAATCACCACACGGAACTCTTCCTGATGTCGGAATCCCATTTGAATCTCGATATCACCAAAACCTACTCCAAACCAAATTTAAAGAACTTCAAACCTTCAAAGAAATAGTGACGAACTGCTCTCGGGGTCATCCAAAACCGATACGAACATACGCCCAAGTCTGAAATCATCATATGAACCTATTGGAACCGTCAAATCCTGATTCCGAGGTCGTTTACTCAAAACGTTGATCGAAATAAAACTTAGCCTTTTTAGCCAACCTTAAGAAACCAAGTGTTTCGATTTCAATCTGAACCCTTCCAACTCACGAACTAACCATCCCCGCAAGTCATAAAACAGTAAAAGAACATACATAGAGTCTTATTTAGGGGAACGAGGTTGTAGAAAGTAAAACAACTGGTCGATTCGTTACATTCTCCACCTCTTAAACTAATGTTCGTTCTCGAATGGGTCTAGAATCATACCTGAAGTACTGAATAAATGTGGATATCTACTCCACATGTCCTCCTTGGACTCCTAAGTCGCCTCCTCGACAGGTTGGCCCCTCCACTGAACCTTTACCGCTAAAATCCTCTTAGATCTCAACTGGCGAACCTCCCTAGCAACAATGGCAACTGGCTGGTCCTCATAACCCAGACTCTCATCTAACAGAGTCGTGCTAAAGTCTAACACATATGACAAGTTGGAATGATACCTCACGAGCATAGACACGTGGAAAATCAGATGAAATCCCGATAGGCTGGGAGGCAAAGAAATCTCATAAGCAACCTTTCCAACTTATATCAACACCTCAAATGGTCCTATAAACCTTGGGCTCAACTTACCTTTCTTCTGGAACCTTATAATCCCCTTTATCAACGAGACTTTCAAAGGGAACCTTCTGGCTGACCATAAATGATACATCATATGCCTTCTGATCCGTGTAACTCTTTCGTCTGTACTATGCTGTGTGGAGTTGATCCTTAATCAAATTTACCTTTTCCAAGGAATCCTTAACCAAATTAGTACCATATAACTTAGCCTCGTCGGCCACAAACCAACCGATGGGAGAACAAAATTACCAGCCATATAAAGCCTCAAATGGAGCAATCTCGATGCTAGACTGATAACTGTTGTTGTAAGAAAACTCATCCAACATCAAGAATCGATCCCACTACCCCCCCCCCCCCCCCCNCAAAGGCAAGAACTGATCCCACTGCCCCCCCCCAAAGTCAATCACACATGCTCTGAGCATGTCCTCCAAAATCTAAATTATTCGCTCCGACTGGCCGTCAGTCTGTGGATGAAATGTTGTGCTGAGCTCTACAGGGGTCCCCAACTCACTCTGTATTGCTCTCCAAAAATGCAAAAACTGAGGGCCTCAATCTTATATGACAGAAACCGGCACACCATGCAGCCGAACTATCTCCTGAATATAAATTTGGGCCAACCTCTCTGAAGTATACATAGTCACCATCGGAATGAAGTGTGCCGACTTGGTCAACCTGTAAACAGTGACTCAAACTGCATCAAATATCCACAAGGTCCATGGTAATGCGCTCCCACTTGTCACGACCCGAATTCCCACCGTCAGGGCCGTGATGGCGCCTAATGCCACACTTGCTAGTCAAGCCAACATTAGAGGTTTACAACATAGAAATTTTAAAATTTACGGAGATCCACTTCATTTCAACACATAGAACTTTAATAAAGAAAAGAAATTTTCATAATAACATTGCGCATATGATATCTACGTGCCTAACCACCCATGATCTGGAGTCACAACTCACGGGCTACTAAGAAATTTACTACAAGTATTTGGCTGTAAAAAAAAGGAATAACTATTTGTGAACTAAAGGAAACAATAAATAAGCATATAGGAGGGGACTCCAGGAATCTGCGGACATCGGCAGATCTACCTTGGGTCTCCTGCATAGAAGTCAGCTATGATCTCAGAATCATCACGGACCAATACCTGGATCTGCACAGAAAGTGTAGAGTGTAGTATCAGTACAATCGACACCATGTGCTGGTAAGTGTCATGCCTAACTTGGGAGAAGTAGCGACGAGGCTAGGACAAGACACACACATATAACCTAAACAGTATAACCATGATAAATGCTGCAACAATAATAAAGCAATAAAGCAGGAATGATGTGAAGGGGACATGCAGTGGAGAAATTACAATATAAGGAGTGAGAATAATGGAAGTACAAAATCTGACAATAATCCTTAAACTAATTAGGCAATTAAAACAACAAAGGAAAACTGCACGGCATCACCCTTCGTACTTTTACTCTCAACATCACTAATGAGTGGTGATTTTACCACTCATTTGGCCTCTTTTCGTTAGATTTTGTATCGTTCAATGATAACTTGAGGTTGTTATTAGTGTGTAATTTCTCAATTATCAGGGAAATGATGACATGAAGTGGTTGTTGTGGAATTGGAATGAAGTTGAACAAAAAGTGGTGAAAAGTGAACAAAAAGCTTCAGTGATTCTGCACCTGCGGACTCCGGGCCGCTGGTGCGAGATCGCACTTACGGAGGTCTCAACGCACCTGCGAAGGAAGGCACAACCACACAAACTCGCACCTGCGATGAATTTCACGCACCTGGGGAACCGCAGGTGCGACCATTTATCCGCACCTGCGGAAATTGGTCAAGCCATCCAGAACCGCGCCTACGGGTGGATTTCCGCTCCTGCGGAACCGCACCTGCGAAGATTGTTCCGCAGGTGCGGTCAACAGGCATCAGCACTGGGCAAAAATGTAAAAACACATATTATCATTCCCAAATCTCATATACTCGACCTAGCAGACATCTTTTAATATCTTTGGCTTTGTAAATATAATTTTGTGGAGAGAAGAACAAGTCTTGAAGCTAGGGTTTGCACACACACTTGGGATTGAAGATTTCACTCTTGTTGTTTAGGTTTTCTTACCCATTTGTGTTTGTTTCTTCATTTCCTTGCTTTGTATTGTATATTTAAGTGTGTAGTATTTATTTCCAACACTTGAATCTTGTTTATGGAAATTTACATATTTAAAGTGTGGATAGAATACCTTGTTTTGCTTATGTATTGAATGATTTTATTATATTTATGAAGTGAGTTATTGTTTCTTTAATTATTCTTGTTCTTTAATGTTTCCAAAGGGATTAGATAACCCTAGGACTCGCCCATTAACTCCAAATTGATCTTGTAAAAGATAATTTGGGGTTGGGAAAGATTAATTAACAAGAACTTGACGCTTTAACCCTCATTTTATAGGTTCTACCTAGGGATAGGATTGAACTACTTGTATCCATATCCGGTGTGCTTAATCTCTTGATTGGGTTAGGAATAATTCAATTAGGAAGTCTGATTAGTCTTTGGGGAAATCTAATTAAGAAGTATTATCTGTGGCTAATTAACATAAACTCGCTCATAATTGTGAAATCGTAAAATACATTCGATCGTTACTTGAGTGTAATTCCCGAAGCATTCATACTTGTTGCCATTGATAATTTTACTTTCTTTGTAGGTTAGTTTATATTTTCGCATTTAGTTATAAACAACTCTCAAAACCAAAATCTTATTTGTTTGGCATTGCGCGATAAGTGATAATTCTCTTGCATTCCTAGTCGCCTCCATATTGTTCTCTGTGGGATTTGACTACAACCTTGTTGGGTTACTATATTTGACATCGATCGCTTACACTATTTTTAAGGAGTAATTTGAGCGTATCAAATTTTGGCGCCGTTGCCGGGGAACAATTGGTGTAATTTAGATTGTTTGAGAAGTAAGCATGCTTTGATTCAAACTTGTGAATATTTGTGTAATTATTTTTCTTGTTTATTTTCTTAATTTTTCAAAAAACAAAATATGGCATCATATAATGAAAATTGGTCGGATGGTAGTTGTTCATACTTTGATGATCCTTGTCCTTATTGTGGAGGACCACACTCGTGGGAAAATTGTTTAAATTTTCTCGGGGATGGATTGTGCGCACAATCTCAAATCCATGAGTGGAGTATTTGTGATAGGTGTGGTTGCCAAAATGTTCATTGGTATGGTTGTGTATATTTTTCCGTCCCTTCCCCAAGCCCCCACTATGATGATTCTACTTTTTGTTATGGAAATTTTAGGGGTGAAGAAGTGGAGGGAAGTGAGCATGGTAGAAATGAATAGCTCAAGCTCATGTTGGAGTGCTTACTTGAAGAAGGGAACCGTGAGCAAAATGCCTTGGAAGAACTTTTGGAGACTAGTCTCCAAAATTATTTGGCACTCGAAAGGTTGCACTCACAAATGGATGCTATGATTGAAGCTTCGAGGGTTCAAAAATCCTTGGATGTGAGTGAAAGCCAAGAATTTGAAAATTCTTCCTTGGCGCTTGAACAAAACCAAGAAGAACTCTCAAATGCTCAAAATGAGTGGATGATGCTCATGTTGGAGTCCATTCTTGAAAATGAGGAAAACCACAACTTTGTACTCGAGGAATTGAAGCTTGAAGTGACTCAAATGATGAGCACATCCGCACTTTGGAAGATCAAATGTAAGAATTAATGGAGGCTCGCCATGCCTCTCAAGTTGAAAGTGTAGATGGAAGCAAAGAAGAGTCAAATTCCGAGGGTGAGAGTGAGTTTTACTTTGAGGAATCAAGCCTTGAATATCTGCCAACCGACTCCATAAGTATTAGTGATGCCAACAAAAATATGAAATTAGAGTCAACCGAAGTGATTGAAAATTTGGTTGAAATTGACTCTATTCCAGGGGAAAATGAGTCCGGAGAAATTTGCAAGTTGGAGGTTTGAAGGCACATTCCAAGCATTTTTCAACATTGGAATTGTGTGGTAAAACGGAAGTTGAACTACACGAGTCAATGGAGCGTTGCGAGGAGAAAAAGTTCTTACCATACATCTTGCAAAATTTGAAGGAACAAGAAAACAAAACGACATTCCTCACATGAGAGCCAAGAAGTGCAAAATGAAGAATTTAAGGCTTGGCTCGGTCATCTATTTACCACCCCCTACAACCCGTGGTCACAAGATTGGCGCTCAATTCATATCATCCAAGTAGTGAGAAAAGTGGTAAAGTGATTTGCCTCGTGCCACGACGTTAAATGCGGCGCTTGGTGGGAGACAACCCATCATTTTTCAAAAATTTTAGTCATTTTTTAAATTTTCCTTTTTAGAATAGCTTATTATATTTTTTATAACCAATCTTCCAAGTTTCAAAATTTTCGGAGTTAGTTTGAGCAGGTTAGAGATACTGGGTGATCAAAAACAGTGCAAGAAAACAAAGAAAATTGATAGGCAAACATTCTGCTCAACTATGTGATGCCCTATGTCAAAAATGCTATCGCATAGTTGAATTTACGAGCAACAATGCGATCACAAAATTCTCACAAACTTTTTGTTGCTGAGCCTAGTAATTCTGCACCTGCGGTAATATTTCCGCAGGTGCGGTTTCGCAGAAGCGATCTGTAACTCGTAGGTGCGGCCTCCATCGCAGGTGCGGCAATAGCATCGCAAGTGCGGCAGTCTCACAATTAAAATCCCCAAATCTTTCTCTCCAGTAAGTTTTCTATAATCCCTAAACTCAAAAGAAGAAAGGTAAGCTTCTAGTCAAGGTGTGGAGGGGGTAAAAGCAATCTTCCGGTGGGGCCAGCCGAGCAAGAAGCTGCCAGTTGCTGATGCTGATGATAGCGAGGACTACTCGTTCATGTCCGGTGCGGATGATTCCGATGATCACGAGAGTTCTCAGCACCATTGACCAACCACTTCTCATGCAGTCTGCTAGTCTGATGCAGACCTCAGGGAGACCCTCAAATTATGCTCTTTTATTTTAATGTTATGCAGTGGGGACACTGCAATACTTTTAGTTGGGGGTGGCTGTTGCACATTGTATCTATGTATGACTTCTTGGATTGATATTGTCTTTACTGCCTTTGCCGGGTTTCTTTGTTATGTATGGATACTTTGTGCTCTTGTTGGGCTTATTGTGGATGATGTCAACTTGTTTTTCTTAGCTTGGTGTGATTGGTTTATTTTTAGTTTTGTTGAATCCTTTATTTTATTTTATTTTTTTCTTTAGTAGTTTGCTTCTATTTTAGTTTTTAGCTTTTCACTAATAGCTTTGTTCCATAATTTTTACTTTCTTAATAATACCTCCTTGGGTTTTCTTCATGCTACGGTTCTTTCCCAAGGAACATTTTTGAAGTGAACCGGGTGACTTGTCCCTATGATAGATGGTGTGACAACTTTCTTAAGGGAATTAGTCTTGTTTTGCTAGGAAGAGACTTTTGGATTATTTGGTACTAAAGAAATTAGTCTCTTGTATGTGAAATGTGAAATGGCACGACATGTCCCCTCGTGCATATTTTTAGCAAAACACGGCACAGAAAGTCTCCTCATGCATAACAATATAAAATATGGCACGTAATGTCCCCTCGTGCATAAACAACATAAACATGGCACAGAATGTCCCCTCGTGCATAAAACATCACAATCACGGCACGGAATGTCCCCTCGTGCATATATATATCATCAACACGGCACGGAATGTCCCCTCGTGCATAATAATCACAAACACGACATAGAATGTCCCCACGTGCATAAACAACATAAACGTGGCACGAAATGTCCCCTCGTGCATAACATCATAAAATATGGCACGGAATATCCCTCGTGCATAATAACATAAAGCAATAGTTGGCATGAAAATCAACAAATAAGAAACCTTGAATGCACGGAATAATCAATAAGAATAATATCATCCCGGCAAGGGACACAACTATAACCAATCCTACACATGTGTATGATCCAACATAATGTTCCTCAACCGATCAACTACTCAACAATACCCATAACTAGGAATTTCCACCAAATGAATAGCTATCAAATTGATATTAAACCCATAAACATAGTAAAAACCAATTAATATCATATAATTGTAAATTCCTAACTCACGGTCATGCTTGACAACAACATATAGGCACTCGTCACCTCACCTATACATTGAACATGGAATAAGCACATAGCAATTAAGACTCAGCACATATTCCCTCAAGCTAAGGTTAGGCCAAAAACTTACCTTGACTTCGAAGATCAAAATCAGGCCTCAAGCACCGCTTTTCCTTTTGAACCCGACTCCAAATCAATCGTATCTACACATAATTGACTCAATAACATCAATAAATGCTAAACAACTCAATTCCAATGCTTAATTATAGGTTTTCTAGAATTCTTCCCAAAAATCCAAAAAATGACCCCAGGCCCGCTTGGTCAAAACACGAGGTTTGGAGCAAAAACTGATCACCCATTCACCCACGAGCCCGAATATATAATTTATTTTAAAATCCGGCCCCAAAACGAGGTCAAATTCCTAAATAATCAAAAAGCCCTAACTCTACCCAAATCCCTAATTTTCTACCCTTAATCTCATGTTTTTAGGCCTAGAAGCTAATGGGAGTTGATAAAAATGAAAGAAAATGAGGTTAGGATTACATACCTATGAAGCTATGGTAAAGCTTCTCTTCAAAAATCGCCCAAGAGGTATGGAGAAGAAGAAGTTCGTGAAAAATGGTGAAATTCCCGTAACTATTCTGTTTTTGATAAAAAAAAAATGACTGGGCGGATTTAGAACTATGTGTTCGTGAGAGAGGAAATGCGATCGCACAGTTGAATGACCCCAAAGCTACGCGATCGCGAATGTGCAAATGCGATCGCACAGTGTAAACTACCCAGCCCCCCCCTCCCCAGCTTTCCTATTCTCCTATGCGGTTGCAGCTACACCTATGTGATCGCATAGTGTTACAGACTCTCCCCCCCCCCCCAACACTGTGCTATG
>ML327603.1:0-24891 GCA_005239505.1 Nicotiana paniculata
ATATATAACACATAAATATAATAGGCATATTTTATACATTTTTATACATATATTTAGCTAGTGAATTCAAATATTATTGGCTGACCGGCCAAATATGTAACTTGTCCATAAATACCCAAACTTATAAGTAAAAATAGCACAGGCTAACCAGTTTTCGTACTGGTCATTCAAAAATAGCTAGCGTTTGCAAAATCATTGAAAAATAGTCACTATTTTACTGCAACACGGAAAGTTCTAGCATAATATACTGGAGATTGGTGTACTTTTGTATGGATTTCCAGCATATTATGCTGGAACTCTAGCACGTGGAAAGTTCCAGCATAATATACTGGAGATTGGAGCACCTGTGTATGAACTTCCAGCATATTATGCTGGAACTCTAGCACGTGGAAAGTTCCAGCATAATATACTGGAGATTGGAGCACCTGTGTATGAACTTCCAGCATATTATGCTGGACCGGTATATTATAATGGAACTCCAGTATATTATGCTGGAAGTCCAGTATAATCAGTGGCGAAGCCACATGGTGACCACCCTTCGTCGAAAAATTGCACTGTATACATAGGTAAAATATTATGTTTTAGATGTATATAACACATATTGAACACTCTTTATCGGGAAATATTTTCACTGCTTTTAAATTTGAACACCCTTGAAAAAATTCTTAGCTTCGTCTCTGAGTATAATATACTGGAGTTCCAGTATACTTATGTTGGTCCAGTATAATATACTGGAGTTCCAGTATATTATTCTGGAGTATTTTTCGGATTTTGAATAGTGTTTTCGTTTAGATTTATATTTACATGAAAAGTGATTAAATTTTAATTATTTTTAAAACTATAGCTATTTTGAATGACCATGGCTATTTTTGAATTTCTCCCAAACTTATAAAGGAAATATGAATGAGAGGCAAACTATTTCGGGTCTCAAGTCCGCATAGCTGTAGCAAAAATAAGCTTAAAATTCGATTGGACAAATGGCAAGCATCTCACATTTTAGACTTGGCCTCAATAACATCGAGGGAAAAGTTCATTTTTAGCCCGAGGACTACACAGTACCATTTTTCCAAAGTTATTTGGGCCAAAACCCACTATTCTTGTCCTGGCCCAAGAATTGACAACCTGCCATTCTGCAAGATTACTTATGAGATCAAACAAATCAATCGTTTATAATTGAATAAAAATAAACCAAAGAACCAAAATTTTAGAAAGAACATGTCTAACTTGTGTGATCGATAAGTGGAAATTATTTTAAAAGGTAACAAAATTATTTTCGACTTTGATTTGCTGATCCATTCTTTAACTTTTGTAACTCCTATTTTATATCTTACATGCCATATGGAAATAGTGTAACAAAGGCATACTTAGATGGGGTTTCATAAATTAATTTTTCCCTTAATATTAGATAGATCAAATTGGCTGTCTTCTTAAGTGGTCACCCTCAACAAAACTTCCATGAATATTACATTTTATAAATATTAAATAGTAATTCATAGGTATTTAATTGGTTTTATGTATTTCTCTTTCAAGCAATAAAAATATGCTTTCGATCACAAGCTTCTGCGTACTAAAATCACCTTTTCCTTTCCATTTGTAAAAAAGTTAAAGCCATGGAAATAAAGTTTTCTCCCCATTGAGAACATGCTTCAGAATATCCTAACTCATTACAATCTTTTCTTTTTCTTTTTTCATTTTTCACTCACTTACTTAGCATTCCAAGTTTCTTCTGTTTGTTATAAATTTTTTTAAAAACTAGAAGATAGCTTCATTCAGTCAAGAAAGGGAAATATTGTTTCATTGCATATGCTTTTGTGTTGAAGGCATATCCTGGTTTCTTGACCTCATAAATAGAATTCACCACTGAACTGATTATCAGTGTGCATAATTCTAGTTTTAGCTGTAGGTGCATTACAGGGCAAAAACTCCATTGGCAGGCAGCAAACTAAAGGCAATTATTGTTTTACGTATTCTTTTTATGTGTGCCCTCTGCCAAAGGAGATTTGCCCCGCAATTCTCCTGCAGTATTTTTCTCTTCTTCAAGCCAAGGAATGCCCCCTTTAATTTTCATTTGATTGTTCACCAATTGTTTTGGAGTTCGAATTGCCGCATTCATTGTCTTCCATGCCTTATTTCAATTGTTGTCCCAAAAGATTTGTACTGTATATTTAGCTTCTCAACTTCAAACAGGCAGGAGTAATCCCCACTATTTGTTCTTTATTGATAAAAAGGAATGGATCACGCACACCTATTCACTCAAAGTTCATTTATTCAGTTCAATCGATATGATTGAACCAAAGGTTGTATTATTCCTTGTTGAATTTGCAGTTAGAATGGAAATCAGCAGCTAGAATAGAACATGCAGAGTGCTAGGGCACCAAAGGACACGAGGAGCTTAGAGAGACGAAGAGGACATTAGAGAGAAGGAGGAGAATATTTTCTATTTCTTACAACTGAAAAATACAAACTGGTATGTATACTTATTTATAGCTTATACTCACGTGCCTAACATGTGAGTTCTAACTAACTCATCTTAACCAGAAAATTAAGGAATCTCCTAATTTTATCACATAACTAGTCACATACCTCCTAGTGTTTGGGCAGGCTGCCCAATCAGAGTCAAAAAATGCTATGAGTTGCATATTTGAGTTGCTCTTCAATAAGATTCCCTGGCCAGGTGATCTTTTGAGATATCGAACCAGCCTCATTGCAGCTTCCTAGTGTGAGGTTTTAGGCTTCTGCATAAATTGGCTCAACACTTGTACCATGAAGCTAATATCAGGTCTAGTGAATAGTAAGATACAACAATTTACCAATCAACTTCTGATAAGATGTCACATGTGTTAACAAGGGATCACTAGTACTTCCCACATATTCATCATAATCAACTGTTGTCGGTTTTACATTCATTTCTAGTGGAGTATTCACAGGCTTAGCCCCACCCAGACCTATATCAGAGATCAGTTCAAGTGTATACTCTCTCTAATTAAGCAGTATACCACTCCTAGACCTCATGACTTCAATACTAAAAAAATACCTCAACTCTCCTAGATTTTTTACCTTGAAACTTTTGTGTAAAGTATGTTTGACTTCTTCAATCAACCCTTTGTTGCTTCCAGTAATGAGGAGGTCATCCGCATATACTACAATAATAACTATTTCTGTCCATCTTTCTTTGTAAACAAAGAATGATCATAAGGGATTTGCATGTAACCTGCTTCCAAAAGCACAGTGGTGAGTTTGATGTTCCACTGTCTTGAAGCTTCTTTAAATCCATATAGTGACTTAAGTAACTTGCACACTTTATACTCCCCTTGTCTATGGAGTCCCTAGGAAAGTTCTATGTAGACTTCTTCTAATAAATCCCCCTGTAAGAAGGCATTGTTCACATTCATTTGGAACAACTGCCACTCTTTAGAGGTTGCTATATTGATGACTGTTCTCACAGTTACCATTTGGCAACATGTGATAAAGTTTTATGATAGTCCAATTCTTGTTGCTGAGTATATCCTTTTGCTACCAGCCTTGCTTCGTACTTGTTTATATCCCCATTTGCCTTGTATTTGATCTTGTATACCCACTTGGACCCAATATCTTGCTTGCCTTTGGGTAAATCTACAAGTTCCCATGTGTGATTATGCTTTAAGGCATCAACTTCCTGCTTCATGGCTTCCACCCAGTGTTCACTCTGAGATGCTTCCTTGAAGCTCTTAGGCTCAATATAAATTGAAAAATGCCCCAAATATGCTGGATAATCATGGGAAAGATGCTCATAAGCTACATAATTTACAACGGAATATGAGCATTGAGCAATTGTCTTCTTGTTGGTGATGTAGTCCTTAAGCCAAATAGGAGGCTTAACGACTCTCTTGGCTCTGCCAATATTTTTCAATTGATGATCAACTAGCCCTTATTCTATTGGATCTGCATCATCCTGTAATGGAACATTTTGCTGTATGTATGGTATTGCCTCTACTAGTCCAATCTCTTCATCTTGATGGACATCCCCTTCACATGGCTACTCTATCAAGCTTTATGTTTCATCAACTGCATCTATAGTGGTACCTGTAAGAAGCTGAACTTGTGGTGATTGTTTTAAAGTTTCACTGTCATCTTGAACATGTTCTCCTTCCACACCTATTAAGGACATAAACAGGAGATTGTCTTAATCATCAACACCTCATGTTCTTAAAGGAAAAATTCTCTCCCTGAAGTCAACATCTCTGCTAACAAAGATTATTTTTGTGTCTAGATCAAAAAGTGTATATCCATTTTGAGTTTCAAAATATCCTATCATAACTGTTTTTTTTACCCTTGGAGCTAGTTTGTCACCCCTAGGTAAACTACTTGCATAACATAAACACACAAAGACTCTCAAGTGGATAATTTTGGGTTCCTTCCCATGAAGTAGTTCAAAAGGTGTTTTTCCTTGAAGTATTGTGGTGAGCAGCTTATTTATCAAATATGCAGAAGCTTTCACACATTCTCCCCAAAATTTAACGGTATTGAACTCTGATGTTTTAATTCTCTTGCTACTTGAAGTATGTGCCTATGTTTTCTTTCAACTACACCATTCTGCTGTGGTGTATATGCACAACTACTCTGATGAATAACACCCAAAGAAGAAAGCAATCAATACATTGAGAATTGAAAATTTCAGTGCCATTATCCGATCTCAACATTTTAATATTGATAACAAACTGAGTTTTTATCATGGCTAGAAAGTTTTTCAACACAACAAACACTTCACACTTCGAGTGTATCAAGAAAACCCAGGTGTACCTGCTATAGTCATCAATAACAGTGACAAAATATTGTTTGCTATCAAAGGTAGGCCTCTTATAGGTACCCCATAGATTAACATGTACCAACTGGAAAATACTATTTGATTTACTCTCACTACTTGAAAACTTCAGTCTATTTTATTTTGCCATCGGACAAACTGAACAGTGTTCTTGTATTCTATCATTTATTTTATTCCTCATAGAGGCTATGTTTTGCATTGCACCAATTGAAGGGTGTCCAAGCCTCAAATGCCATAATTCTGCACTATTTGCATCTTTCAGTACTGTTGCTTCTATTGTAGACTTCTCTTCCCTTTGCAAGATATATAGCCCATTATTTTCTCTATCAATCCCCATTACCTTGCCATTATAAAGACCCTGAAAGACACAAAAATTAGGGAAAAACATACTGAACATAGAAGTTCCTTGGTCAACTTTGACACTAGGAGAAAATTGAATTTGAAATCTGGCACATGTAATATGTTCGTGATTTTATGACTTCCTCGTATTATTGCATTCCCTACATTTTCAATGTTAGACATGTCCCCTGTAGGTACCTGTACTCTAGTATCTTGTTGTTTCTCTAGACTTCTAATTTCTTCTAGTAGTTCTATACAAGGCGTGATGTGATGTGGGCCCCCTATATCTATTATCCATTCACATGCATAAGCATTGGATAATAATGAAGCAATACCTGTCATTTGGGTGTTGTTGTCACTCGGTGAAGGTTTGTTTAATAGGCTCATCAGCTGAGAGTACTCTTCCTCTATGAAAAAATGCCCCTGAAACTGATTCTCTGTTGCTGCTACTGTATTATTAGCATAAGGCCTGAAACCACCACTATTTTGTCTTGCACCAGCATGTTGTCTCATGCCTCCACTAATTTCTCCTGTTTTCTCCTTGCTTTTGAAATCTGGGGGGTACCCTATGATCTTGTAACAATTCTCCTTTAAGTGCCCCTTATAACCACAATATTCACATATCAATCCTATTTTCTTCTGTTTGAAGAGTTGTCCCTTTCCTGCCAACATCGTCAAGGGATCTATTTGTTTCAACAATGCCTAAAGTCTTTTGGCTTTCTTCCTGAGTTACAATTGCATAACTTTCATTTACTGTAACTACTGGTCTCCTTGATAATATATTGCTCCTTACATTACTATAGCTTTCATTCAATCCGATGAAAAATTATAATAGGCGTTGTGATTTTAGATGTTCGACGGATGGTCGAGATTCTTCACAGTCACAGCAAGATAAAGGTGCTAATACATCTAGCTCATCCCACAAGTCTTTCATTTTAGTGTCGTATGTAGTTATTAAATCTGTATCTTGCCTCATGGTCGCAATTTCTGTCCAGAGGCGATATATCCTTGTTAGATTCGATCGATCAAACCTTTCAAGGAAATCATTCCAAAATTTCTTTGCATCAGATGCGCACACGATGCTTGGCATCAATTCAGCAAAAATCGTGCTTCGAATCCACGACAACACTATCGCATTACACTTTTCCTACTGCTCGACTATTTCCCCTTTATACCGGTTTCTCACACAAGTTCCATATACAAATCCAAGGTTTCCTTTCCCCCCGGAGTGCTAGTTTCATATCTCTACTCCACAAGACATAATTTTCTAGCCCTGTGGGTTTAATCGAAATTAAAACTAGTCCTGGAGTATCTCTTGTTTGGAGATATAGCAGATGATTATGGCCAAGCATCGTCACTTCATTTTCTACCATTATTGTGCAGTTCAAAGATTAATTTTTGATGATTTTTCCATAATTTCATACCAAATAGACCTCACGTAAGTTCTACCAGAAAATTTTGAATTGCGCCGGAATTTCAGATCGGAGCTTCCATCCGCACGATCGCCACTCTGATACCATATTGAATTTGCAGTTAGAACGGAAATCAGTAGCTAGGATAGAACATGCAAAGTTCTAGGGCATGATAAGTGGGGATTGTGACTACTTATTAGCACCTTTTTACTTTATTTTAGTCCAAAAGCGTTTAATTGTGTTCCCGAAAACTGATAAAATATGCTTAATTACAGGAATGGCGGAAAATGAGCCCAAAGATGAAATCCAACTCAAGAAGGAGTAATCTGAACTAAGGACAAAAATAGGCAAATAAGCTAAAGTACGGACTGCAAATTATCATTTGCACCCGCAGGTTCTGAAGCAAATCATATCAGATGCAAGTGCAAAGTGCGGTCCGCACATGAAATGTGCGGCCACAGAATCTGGGCAAGAGAAAAAGTTCAGAGAACCTGCATTCAAGATTCAACAGAAGTGAAAACCATAAAATTATTGTGCAACCGCAGAAGATCAGCTACGCGGCTGCGTCATACTTGTGCGGTTCGCTAAAGAGCACTATGCGGCTGCACTCAGAAATATGCGGACCGCGGAAAGAAAGAAGTGCAGCTGCAGTTCAGAATTGTACAACCACAAGTTTCCATTCCTGCCAGGCTGATGCAAAGTGCGGACCACACATGGAATTGTGCGGCCGCAGAACCTCCGAAAGGGCAATTTTGTCCGAAAATTCCAGCACTGTATAAATAAAAGAGTTTCACTTTTTTAGGTTAACTCTTGACATCATTAGCCATTTTACTTTGCTCATTTTAGTAGTTTTTGCTATTTTGAGCTTTTCGAATATTGCTTTTATCATATTAATTATTAATATGGGTTTAATTATCACTTCTTCTTTTTCTTCTAATTTAAGCATGAGTAGCTAGATTTTCATTACGGTTGTGACCCAACCCTAGTGTATAAACTTAGTGGGTGTTTGATTTATTGCTTGCTTATGGTTAGGTGTTGATTATCTAACCGTGTTCTTGCTTTTATTTGAAGGTTTAATGGTTGCAAATATTATTTCATACCAATTTGACTTGGGCTCTACTTGAGAAAGAGAGACTTAGTCTAGGAAAACTTGGCTAGCAAGAAATTGGGTCAATCAAGAGATTGATAAGCCTAATTAAAGGGTTGAACCTAGAGATAATAAAACCCGACTTGAGCTTATTATCAACTGCTTTGTTTAATACCCATTTGGACTTGAGAAAGCCAAATTGGGCAAAATCACTCTCTGATCGAGAGGTATTGAGTGGGTACTTGAGTGTTGATAGCTATAATACACCCCGACCAATAAAACAAGATTTAAGGCTTACAACCCATTAAGCGAACACCTAGGTGAAGGTCATATCCCTAGGCCTTTTTATCATTTGAAAAACAAACAAAAACAATTTCCTAGTTTCGTTCTTAAAACTGCAATTGTAGTTTAACTTAGATTTTCAAACAAAACCCAATATTCCGGAAGTGCAAATTAAGATATACAAATCCACGTACTAAGATATATATTACTAGCACCTGTTCATGTATCTCCCAGTGGAATTCGACCTCGACTCTGTTGGATATTATTATTGCATCGACCATTTTCATATTCTCAAATAGAGGAGTGAAATTGGACGAGATCAATTTTTGGCGCCGTTGCCAGGGAGCTAATAGTCGGTGTTAGATATATATTTAGGTGTGTTTTTGGAATATCTTCTTTTCCTTCCTTTTTACTAACGTGTAAGTGTTGTAGGTGCAATCATGGAAAACAATGAGCTCGGAAACATGGTGGTGGGGGATGTGAACATTGATGATGATGCAATGGATGAGGTCCCTCTTGAACCTCAAGCCAATAGACGAGGCCGGCCGCCTCATGACAATATTATTATTCCACCCCCACCTCTACCACTAGCGGCTCCACACCGGGTGTTGCCGAATGAAGGGTATGCAAGTGCTATAGTCCCACCTCATATTAGGACGGGAAACTTTCAAATAACCAACATGATGCTCACTTTGCTCGAGAAATGAGGGTTTTTCAATGGTGCACCAGGTCAATTATGCATATAAACATTTGAAGTGGTTCGTTGATACGTGTTGGGGAAGCAAACAATCAAATGTCTCCGAGGATGCTTTGAGGCTAAGGATTTTTCCCTTCTCTCTATAGTGAAAAGCTTTAGGTTGGTTTGAACGTTTGCCAAATCACTCTATTCATATGTGAGATGAACTTGCAGAGAAATTTATTTCAAAGTACTTCTCTCCCGGGCACATGGCTATTCTTCAAGATGAAATTCTAGCATTCAAGCAAGATCCTAATGAATCACTACATGAGATATGGGAAAGATATAGGACAATGGTGAATGAGTGCCCCAACAATGATATGACCGAGAACATGATTCAACAAACTTTCTATCGGGGGATCAATACCACCAACCAATGTGTAGTGAATCAACTTGTCGGTGGGAACTTCAGGACTATGCCGTATGCGGAGGCGTGTGATATTTTGGATGAGATGGCAGATACTTCATCGACATGGAAATCTAGAGCCAATGTTCCCTAAGGTTATCCAAATGTGATCCTTCTTCATAAAGAGTTACATGATCATGGGCAAGTCATCGCCGAGTTGACAACCACCATGAACCATTTAGCAAAGACTCAACTTTAACAAGTACAAAACCCGAGGCAAGTCAATGCTATGGAGAGAGTCAATATGATGGTTAACAAGAGAAGAACAAGAAGTCACAAGTGCAACAAAGAGTGGACAATTTCGTGCAAGATGATAGTGGGTATGATCAAGGAGATTCTTATAATGATCAAGATAAAGAGGTCCAATATGTGAACAACTTTCAAGGGCAAAGAAACAACTACCAAGGCCCTAGTCAACAACAATGGAGACCTTTGAATAATCAAGGCAATTAGAATTATAGCAACCATGGTAATTGGAATGGTGGAAATAATCAAGGCAATTGGAGTGCAAGAAACAACCAAGGGAATTGGAAAAATAACAATAATCAAGGCAATTGGGGAGGCAACAACCAAGGCGGGTGGAACAACAACCACGGAAATCCGGGGTCGGGTTGTCAAAGGCCCCCGATGTACTAACAACCGATCAACCCACCTCCTTATACTTCTCATGGTCCTAGTTCCTCCAATAATAAAATGGGTCGTATTGAGAACATGTTCAAGCAAATGATGGAGAAGAATGTTGATTTCGATGCCTAACTTGCTTCACACAATACATCAATCCGTAACTTAGAAGCGCAAATGGGTCAAATCTCTCAAGATTTAAATTCTCGTCCTAAAGGGGAACTACCAAGTTATACGGTGGTGAACCCGACGGATGGGAACACTATGGTACATGCCATGGTCGTTACTACAAGAAGTGGAAAATGTGGGAATGCACCTACCTCAAGTCAAAGGCAACTTGTGGATGATGGGCAAGTAGTAGAAGAAGAGGATACCCCGAACAATGTTGTGCAAATAAATGATGAAGTGCGAATTTTTATTGATGACATGGTAGAAGATACTCAAGAGGATGTGAACCCGTCTAGGGATCATGTGGTTGACATACCGGACTGGTAGTTCAAAAAGCCAAGGCACCATTTCCTAAGCCACCTTCTCCCTATTCTCAAAGGCTTGCCAAGAAAAATTGTGAGAATCAATTCAAGAAGTTCATTGACATGATGAAGAGTCTCTCTATAAATGTGCCATTAGTTGAATCTTTGGAGAAAATGCTCGGATATGCTAAGTTTATGAAGGACTTAGTGATAAAGAAGAGACCGACGAATTTTGAAACTATCGAAGTCACTCAACAAGTGAGTGTAATTGTGCATTCAATGGCTCCAAAGTTGGAAGATCCCGGTGCTTTTACAATTCCTTGTACCATTGGAAGTGCCAAATTTGCAAAAGTTCTTTGTGATCTTGGGGCGAGTATAAACTTGATGCCCTATTCAGTTTTCAAGACATTGGAAATGGGCAACCAAGATCTACATCTATGAGATTACAAATGGCCGATTGTACAATGAAGAGACCGTTGCGAGTGATTGAGTATGTAGTAGTTCGAGTTGACAAGTTCAATCTCCCAGCGGATTTACTGATTCTTGATTGTGAAGTGGACTATGAGGTATTGATTATTCTTGGTAGACCTTTCCTTGCTACGGGGAAAGCTCTTGTTGATTTGGAAGCCGGTGAACTCACTTTCCGGGTGGGTGATGAAAATGTGGTGTTCCATGTGTGCAAATCTATGATGCAATCGAATAGCAATGAAGTGTGTTCATTCGTGGACTTGGTGACCAATGTGATTATTGATGATACTAGTGCCACGATTAATGTGGGTGACATGTTGGAGGCTGTTTTGCTTGATTTTGATGATGATGAAATGGATGGCTTCATGGAATGTGTCAATTCTTTGCAAGGGATGGGGTCATACAATTATGCACCTCGAAAACTTTCCTTGGATCTCGAGAATAGGAAAACTCCTCCTACAAAGCCTTCAATTGAAGAGCCTCTTATCTTGGAGTTTAAGCCATTGCCTCCACATCTCAGCTATGAATTCCTTGGTCCTTTCTCTACTTTACCTGTTATTATTTCCTCTTGTTTGACTAACGTGCAGGTTGAATCTACATTGGTGGTGCTCCACAAGAGGAAGAAAACTATTGGGTGGAATTTGGCGGATATTAGGGGAATAAGCCCCTCATTTTTCATGCACAATATTAATTTGGAGGAATATTCCAAACCCTCCATTTAACATCAAAGGAGACTCAATGAAGCAATTCAAGAGGTGGTCAAAAAGGAGATCATAAAGTGGATGGATTCCGAGGTTGTCTACCCCATTTTTGACATTTCGTGGACTTCTCCGGTGCAATATGTTCCGAAGAAGAAGGGTATAACTGTGGTCACCAATGATAAGAACGAGTTGATTCCAACAAGAACGATGACTGGATGGAGAGTGTGCATCGACTATCAGAAGCTAAACAAAGTCACAAGGAAAGACCATTTTCCGCTTCCCTTTCTTGATCAAATGCTTGATCGATTGGCCGGCCGGCCGGCCGTTCTATTGCTTTCCAGATGGATATTCGGGCTACAATAAAATTCTTATTGCCCCGAATATCAAGAGAAAATAACTTTCACTTGTCCCTATGGCACTTTCGCTTTCAAGCGTATTCCATTTGGATTATGCAATGCACCGACAACTTTTCAATGGTGTATGATGGAGATCTTTATGGATATGGTATAGGACTACCTTGAAGTCTTCATGGATGAATTTTTGGTAGTCGAGGACTTCTTTGATGATTGCTTGGCAAATTTAGATAAGGTATTGGCAAGGTGTGAAGAAATGAACTTGGTGTTAAATTGGGAGAAATGTCATTTCATGGTTGATGAGGGTATTGTCCTTGGCCACAAGATTACAAAGAAGGGGATAGAGATTAACAAGGCAAAAATATAGGTGATTTCTAAACTTCAACCTCCAACATCTGTGAAGGGCGTGAGAAGTTTATTGGGTCATGCAGGGTTCTACCGGCGTTTCATAAAGGATTTTTCCAAAGTGGTGAACCCCTTGTGCAAGCTTTTGGAGAAAGATGCTAAATTTCACTTCAATTATGATCGCATGAGAGCATTTGAATTGCTCGAGTTCAAGTTGACAACTACTCCCATTATCATCGCCCCAAATTGGATCATTCCTTTTGAGCTCACGTGTGATGCTAGTGATGTGGCGGTTGGAGTAGTTTTGAGGCAACATATCAACAAGATCTTTCATCCGGTGTACTATGCTAGTAAGACCATGAATGATGCTCAAGTCAATTACACTGTAACCGAAAAGAGCTCCTTGCCATTGTGTTTGTTATTGAGAAGTTCTTCCCGTACTTGATGGGTACAAAAGTGATTATCCACACGGATCATGCGGCACTTTGGTACCTTATGATCAATAAAGATTCCAAAGCTCGATTGATGAGATGGGTGATTTTGTTGCAAGAGTTCTATATAGACATCCAAGACCGAAAAGGAAGTGAAAACCAAGTGGCGAACCACTTGTCTCGTTTGGACGAGGGGGGAGGCCGCATGATGGGCTTGAAATCAATGAATCATTCCCCAATGAGCAGATCTTAGCCATTTCAATGAAATAGGTGCCATGGTTTGCATATCTAGCAAATTTTCTTGTGAGTGGTATCATCCTAGATGAGTTCTCTTCAAACCAAAGGAAGAAGCTCAAACAGGATTGGTAAGACTATTATTTGGATGAACCATACCTTTTACGAATGGAGAGATTAGAAAATGTATACCGGAGGAGGAACAAGTTAAAATTCTTGGGGCTTGTCATTCTTCACCGTATGGAGGTCATCATGGTGGAGCAAGAACGACGGCCAAAATTCTCTATCGTGGTTTCTATTGGACACTCTCTACAAGGATGCAAATGATCTAGTCAAGCGTTGTGATGAATATCAAAGGACCGGTGGAATCTCGAAGAAAAATGAAATTCCCTCACCACCATTTTGGCAATTGATATTTTTGATGTGTGGGGTATTGACTTTATAGGACCTTTTGTGAGTTCTTGTGGAAACACCTACATCTTGGCCGCAGTTGATTATGTGTCAAAATGGATTGAGGCCACTTCTCTACCCAACAATGAAGCAAGAAGTGTGGTGGAATTCTTAAAGAAGAACATCATCGCAAGGTTTGGTACTCCGCGTGCTATCATAAGCAATGTGGGGTTGCATTTTTGCAACAAAGCTTTTGACACCATGCTTAGCAAGTATGGTGTCACTCGTAAATTTACAATTCCCTATCATCCTCAAGCAAGCGGTCAAGTGGAAGTCTCCAACGGGTAGATAAAGAGTATTTTGTCCAAAAACAGTGAATACTAACTGGACAAATTGGTAAAAGAATCTTGAAGATGCACTATAGGCTTATCAGACTGCTTTCAAAACTCCTATCGGTATGTCTCCATACCGAATGGTCTTTGTAAAGGCTTTTCATCTTCCGGTGGAACTTGAGCACAAGGCTATGTGGGCTTTAAAGAAGTTAAATCCTGATTAGGATGCAGCTGCTAAATTGCAGGTTGCATATTTGAATGAATTAGATGAATTCTGGTACCATGCATATGCAAGTTCGTCCTTGTGCAAAGAAGGAATGAAGTAACTTATGACAAATTCATCCAAAACGGGGAATTCAAGGTGGGAGATCTTGTTTTGTTATTCAACTCACGATTGATGATGTTTCCTGAGAAGTTAAAATCCAAATGGAGTGGTCCCTTTGAAATTGTTGGTGTGACACCTTTTGGTTCATTGGACTTGAAGAACAAAAATGATGAGGTATTCCGAGTCAATGGTCACCGGGTGAAGCATTATTTGGGATAAGTTGATGATGTCCACGTGGTGGCAGTTATTCATTTGAAGTGATGGTAATCTTCCTCGTACCGCGACATTAAATCAGGAGCTTCTTGGGAGGCAACCCATATTTATTTTTCTTCTTTTTTTCTTTTTCTTTTCTTCTTTTTTAGATAGGTCTTATTTTGTAATAATTGGATTTGAAGTGTGTTGAAGGAATGTGTATGATTTACAAGAACTGGGCTCAGAAAAATTGGCTAAGTATGAAAAAAAAAGTTTGGACCGCAGAATTCCTCATGCTGCAACAAAAGCCAAAATGCGGCCGCACAATTGTTGTGCAGACCGCACAACTTGAGATGGAAAATTGCAAGCTCTATTAATTTTGTCTCTCAGAGAAACAACCGAAGTGCGGCCTCACAGTGAATTCTACGGTCCGCACCAAAATCTGCGGTTACACAGCTAAATCTGTGAACCGCAGATCAACATGAGGAAATGGAACTTCAGCTAACAGAGTGCGGACCGCATAAGGAATTATGCGGCCGCACTCGTCTCTTGGACCCTTAGCCAAACCCGCTCAGTATAAATAGTAACCCTAATGTTACTATTGAAACTTTACAATCTTTGAGCATTCAGAACAAAGGGCTAAAATCTTGCACACAACTGATTCAATCATCTACTATCTGATTAAGCATATGTGATCATTCCTTAGCACCACTTCATCACTGGTATGTTCAAATTATTTCTAGGATTCTTTAATTTTCTAAGTTTGTTTAGAATTTTTAAGTTATTTTAGACCAATTTTCAGTTATATATCCATGTAAGGTGTAAATTGTGTTGGGTAAACTCTTACTTGCTATTTGGGGAATGGGTACCTTGTTTATCATGCGTAATTGCTACTACTATGTCAAATTTGTGCATAAAATCGAAACTCTATAGGACTGTGCCCGATTTAATTTTGAAATGTGCGGTCGCACAAGGAATTGTGCGGTCCGCAGAAGCATAGCTTAGGGCTTTTGGTTAGGCAAAAATGCGAACTGCACTTGAAATTGTGCGGTCCGTAGAAATTCAATCGCAGCTGCATAAAAGTGTGTGCGGTCGCAGATCAGGCATTCTCTGTCTTCAGAGAGTTTCCACTTTCAGGTACCGATTGTGCGGACTGCAGCTCAACTCTGCGGTCACATTAAAAATTTTGCGGACCACAGTTTCTTTGTTGTGGCCGCACTTTAAAATTGCGCGGTCCACACAACCAGACTTGCGGCCGCACTTGTAATTGTGCGAACCGCACTTCCATACCTTGAAACATGTTTTATTCTGTGAGCTTCTGATTGTCTCCACTTGAATTAGAACTGACTCGTGCTGTTGTTTGTTGCAGAAAATAGTTAGATCCCGTGATCGTGGTGATACATCAAAGGGGAGGGGTGAACCTTCCAAAGGCAGAGGCAAAATCACTTTCCCCCTTTCCCCCAAAGAGTAATCGGTAAGAAAGCCACAACACGCCGAATTAGACAGCCGGAACCCTCCAAATCAAGTTCATATGCCCCATCTAGGGAAGCATCGGAGGGCGACTCAATGCAATAGCAGCCTACGGTGCAATCACAGCCACAACTACCTCAGGACAGATACCAGCTTAGAAACGAGCCTACCTCTTCTAAAAGAACTTCTGAGGGTTCAGAAGGTAACAGTCAGGCTTTAGAGCCTTCATCCACACATGTCCCCAATGCACCTGCTACCACGGTGGATGTTGATGATATCTCGGATGATGGTCGAGGGGTGATACTAGAGTAGCCGACCTTGAGAGGTCGAAAAAGAAGGAGATTTAGGAAGATAGATTTATGAGTCAAGCCGCCTTCACAAGCTTCCAAGAGTGGTGTCTAGGAATATCGCTCAATATTGAGCATCGGTCCAATTTGAAAGACTTGGATAAGTACAACCTATCAGTGCTGAGACAGTTCAGAGAGAGAAAAGGGTGGATCTGGTTCGCCCAGAGTGTGATAGATGCCAAGGAATACCTGGTCCAGGAATTTTACGCCAATGTGACACATATAAAGAAAGAGACCAAGGTAACAAAAGTGAGAAACCTGAAGGTGATATTCAACCAGAGAACCCTGAATTCTTACTTGGGGTTTGAGGATTTGGAGCATGTGCAATACCTGGAAATGTGTGCAATGGGAGATGCAACTCGCCTATGGATACCTGAGATTCTTGCAGCTCCGGGGACGCCTCAACTTGGATTACAACAGGGGTTCCTATTCAGGGGAACACCCTAAATTTTAAGGCAAAACGATGGCAGACATTTGTATGTAGCAGACTAGATCCATGCCAAAATGAAACAAATCTTCCAATTCCGAGGGCAGTGCTAGTTGCTTCTATCATGGCGGGGTATCCCATTAATGTGGTTTCCGTGATGTCGGCAAACATGTCCGTGTTTGCCAGGAAAGGTGACACCTCATACCCGTATACCAACACCATTACTGAGTACCTCACAATGCGGGGGTGGAACCAAGGTATTTTGACACTAAGGTGAGAGCGAAGAAGCCATTCTCATGGTATTATTTAATGGATAGTGGAAACCCAAAGAAGAAGGGTCAGCCCTCTACTACTGCATGCCAGTCTGATGAGCCTGCTGGGGTAGCTGCTAAGACAGTCGACATGCCATCTACTTCAGCAGATCCTTCTGATAGTGTAGTAGCTATGTCTCCACCTTCTTCTTCAGGTCCTTCAGCATCAGTGCCTTCCACATCAGTTTTGAAGCTGGTGCCCATGCCCACTCATCCACTATTTGCGCTGCGAGCTCCCAAATACTGGCGAGCCTCAACAACTGAATATAGACAGCCACAACAAAGCTGACTGACATATCCAGTGCTATTGTAGCATAGTCATCCACCTTGGCACCCCAAATTCCTCCGACAGTCGAGGACACATTGAAGAAGCTCTTGGAAAACCAAACCACCATCATGAACACCTTGGTAGCACATGGATCAGTGATTGAGGAGCTGGGGAAGCAGGTAAAGAAAATGAGGAGATCCCAGGCATCCAAGAAGTCAGTTGACAGGTTGAGGAGAGAGGTGACCAAGATGGCAGCAGCTGGTGATCTTCCATTTGATTTGTTCATAGGGTCGGACCCACTAGCACCAGCAGCACCAGCAGCTCCAGCAGCACTATCTGTTCTAGTGGCACCAGCTGGCCAGTTTGAGGAGCCATACCTGGCTGTCGACACTGCTGAGGTAGTACGCCAGATATTCACTAGCCAGTTACTCCCAGAGACGATGATGATGAGATCCAGTTAGAGGATACTGAGGGCGGTGGCGTTGCTATGGACATTGAGATGTCCAAGGCTACATAGGTAGTCCTTTTAACTCTTACCCTTCTTTATTCGTGTTTTGTTAAGCATTGGGTAGAATGCTTATTCTTATTCGAGGGGGGAAGTTTATTTGATATTTGGATGGGTTTCTAGACATTTGGTTTGTAAATAACTGAAAATATTTTCTTCTTTCTCTTTAATCTGTATGTATATATTCTCTCTTTTCCTCTCTCATTATGTATATTTGTTATGCTTTCAGTAGTTTGATTTTTAGCTTCTTTATTCTATTTTCCTATTAGTCTATGTTTAATCTAGTAGCTTCTTTTAATTTTGTAACTTTTGTTTTATGTTTTTAGTGACCAATAAGCCTTTGGTTTTCTTAATGCCACGGTTCTTTCCAAAGGTAACTTTTGGGTGACATGGGTGACTCTTCCCAACAATGGATGGCGTGAATACCTTCTTAAGGGATTGGTTCTGTTTTTGCATTTATGTAAGAATAGTAGTAGTAATGAATAAAAAGACCTAATTGAGTCAAGCTCAAAGAGTCAAACATGCTTCACTTGGTACCAACACACTTAAATACATGCTTATGGTTAAAAACAAGTTTTTTGGAAAGAAATAGCTCTAGTTAGCGACCTTGTGATTCTTGTGTTGACTTAGGCAATCATCGAGTGGTTTAGTCAAGCCATAGTGATTTTCAATCTTGAATATGGTCATTGTGGGCCCTTGACTCTATCCTTTTTAACAATCCAGCTGCGTGGGAGGTGAGATGTTTTTGTTGCAAATCTAAGTACCCGTGCAAATTTCTAGAACCTGCCCTCGAATGTGTTTCTAGGCGAACTTTTAAGTTTTGCTTGGCTTGAGAAGTGATTGTAAGCTCTCCTTGACCCGTCTGAAATGTTCCATGGCCCACCAATGTTGTTATCCCCCCTAGTCAACCCATTTGAGCCTAAAACCTTTCTTATTTGATCACCATGTTACAAGCCTTTACCCGTTTTGTCTTGACTCTCTCTTGGCACCCGAGCTTTCCTTAACACTCTTGTGAAACAATTGGCTAAAAATATAAGTTTGGGGGGAGAGACGAGGAGTTTAAAAAAGGTATCAAGGAACAAAAAGATAAAATAAATGAAGAGAAGGAAAAGCAAGAAAAATAAAGAAGAACAAAAAGAAAAATGCAAAAAGAAGGTGAATAAGTTGAAAAGTTAAAGGGATTTCAAAGAATAGTAATGATGCAAAGCATGGAGAAAAAAAAGAAGGAGGAAATGAATATCATGACCAAGAAAGAGTGATGCTAAGCCTTTATAATCCTCTATGGAAAAGAAAATGCCTCAAAAACTTGGCAAAGCATGAGCCGATAAGAGAAAATGGAGTTCTTAAGGAATGATTAACATGTTCTATCTTAGCATATCCAATCTTAGTCCAAAAACCCTCGTTGCATTCCGAAAAAGCCCTACGTGATTTCAAGCCGAGTGAAATGCTGACCGCAAAATTATTGTACTGCCGCAGAAGATCAGCTACGCGGTCGCAGTCATATTTGTGTTGTCCGCAGAAGAGCATTGTGCGGCCGCACCCAGAAATGTGCGGACCGCAGAAAAAAAGAAGTGTGGTCGCAGTTCAGAATTGTGCGATCAGAGGTTTACATTCCTGCCAGGCTGATGCAAAGTGCAGACTACACATGGAATTGTGCGGTCGCAGAACCTCTAAAAGGGCAATTTTATCTTAAAATTCTAGCACTGTATAAATAGAAGAGTTTCACTTTTTTAGGTTAACTTTTGTAACTTTTGAAATCAACAGTTGTTTACTTTGCTCCTTTTAGTAGTTTTTGCTATTTTGAGCTTTTTGAATATTGCTTTTATCATCTTAATTATTAATGTGGGTTTAATTATCACTTCTTCTTTTTCTTCTAATTTAAGCATGAGTAGCTAGATTTTCACTAGGGTTGTGACCAAACCCTAGTGTGTAAATTTAATGTGTATTTGATTTATTGCTTGTTTATGGTTGGATATTGATTATCTAGCCTTATGCTTGCTTTTATTTGAAGATTTAATGGTTGCAAACATTATTTCATGCCTATTTGACTTGGTCTCTACTTGAGAAAGAGAGACTTAGTCTAGGAAGACTTGGCTAACAAGAAATTGGGTCAACCGAGAGATTGATAAGCCTAATTAAAGGGTTGAACCTAGATATAGTAAAATCCGACTTGAGCTTATTATCAATTGCTTTGTTCAATACCCATTTAGACTTGAGAAAGCCAAAATGGGCAAAATCACTCTCTGGCCGAGAGGTATTGAGTGGGTACTTGAATGTTGATATCTATAATATACCCCGACCAATAAGACAAGCTTTAAGACTTACAACCCATTAAGCGAACACCTATGTGAAGTTCATAACCCTGTCCTTTTTATCAATTGAAAATCAAACAAAAGTAATTTCCTAGTTTCGTTCTTAAAATCGCAATTGTAGTTCAACTTAGATTTTTAAACAAAACTCAATATTCCAGAAGTGCAAATTAAGATACAAATCCATGTACTAAGATATATTTTACTAGCACGCATTCACTTAGCTCCCAGTGAAATTCGACCCCGACTCTGTTGGGTATTATTATTGCATCGACCGTTTTCATATCCTCAAATAGAGGAGTGAAATTGGACGAGATCAGGGCACGAGGATCTTAGAGAGAGGAAGAGGACATTAGAGAGAAGGAGGAGAATGTCTGTCACGACCCAAATCCTAACCTGTCGTGATGACGCCTATCGATGGTACTAGGCAAGCCGATATTTCCAAAATATTCCCGAGATTTAACAGAAGATAAATCAAGATATTTTAAATAAGCAGAGTTTTCATAAACATGGGTAAATTCCAAAACACAAGTGCGGAAAAATAGCTTCCAATATCGGGGTATCACTAAGCCATGAGCATCTATACATAGTCCGACTAGAAATGAAACGACTATAGCAGTTTGAATCCAAATACAACGAAAGATAGAATAAGGTAAGAGAAACAAGAACACGCCAGACAGCTACCTCGAAATCTCCGACAGTAAGCTACGCGAAAATATCAACACTCTCCGCATCCAAAAACTCTTGGATCTGCACACGAAGTGCAGGGTGTAGCGTGAGTACAACCAACTCAGTAAGTAACAATAATAAATAAGGAACTGAAAAATAGTGAAGAGCTACATAATTATAATTCATTTTTCAGCAGTGTCAACAAGGATAGTAAAAGTGCTTCCATCAAATCAGTTATAATACCCAGATTCAAGTAAAAACCAGATAAAGTTATCTTTCAGAAGTTTTCCAAAACAATGATTTATGGAAGCTGTGTGCAACAACAATAAAATCATGTACAACCTCTCAGGGCAACAATCACTTAGTCCTCCATTTCACTCCAACCTCACAATCACTCATTCCTCACAATCACTCAACACTCGTCCTCAGTAGGTACCTGCGCTTACTGGGGGTGTGTACAGACTCTGGAGGGGCTCCTTCAGCCCAAGTACTATATCAAGTCAATCATGACATATATCAATGAAACATGTTGCGTCATGAAGCTCGATCCCATAAATATCCTCACAATCAAGCCCTCGGCCTCACTCAGTCATCCATCTCTCCAGTCTCTCGGGCTCTCAGGAATCAGGAAAATCAGCCCAAACAGCAATAATATGATGTATCAACAAAAAAATAATAGAGACTGAGATATGATATGCAAATACAAACTGAGATTGAGTACAAATAACATTTAGCAAGTGATTCGACCTGTAACACGACCTCGATGGGTCCCAGCAGTACCAACACATGCCTAAACATGGTCTCTAGCATGATTCACAGTCAAATATTTATAACACATGAAAAGCATATAACTAACAACAAGTTTATTCAATTTTTCAATTCACGGAATGGACCTAGTCCCAATTCCCACGGTGCATGCTCAGACACCCGTCATCTAGCATGTGCGTTAAATCCAAAACAATCATATAATGCCAAATTCGGGGTTTCATACCCTCAGGACCAGATTTAAAATTGTTACTTACCTCAATCCGAGCAAAACTCTACTCCAAAATACCTTTGCCTCTCAAATCGGTCTCCAAACGTTCCAAATCTAGCCATAAGCAGTACAATACAATTAATATAAGCTAAAGGAATCAATTCCACAAGAAAAATACTAAATTAAAGCTAAAAATCCAAAATCGGCTCAAACCCGGCCCCGGGCCCACGTATCTAAATCTGACAAAAGTGATAAAACTCGAAAGTCCATTCACTCACGAGTCTAACCATACCAAATTTACTCAAATCCGATAACAAAATCCCATTCAAAACCCAAAAAAATCCAATTTCCCCAATTTTCCATCCCAAACCACAAACTAGATGATGGAATTAAAGTCGTGATCATGGAATTTGACAAAAAGTAGATAGAAATCACTTATCCCAAACACCCACGCAAGAATCTCTCCAAAAATCGCCTTCTACTGAGCTCCCACTTCAATTTTATGATATGAACTCGAAACCCTCATTTTAAATCTTTTAAATCTACCCAGATATACCTTCATCGGGGTCGCGGAACAATCCTCGCGATCGCGAAGTAAAATTATGCTTCCCCACAAACTAACTCTACGCGAACGCGGAATCTCCCACGCGAACGCGATCGCAAACTTCCTCACGCGTTCGCGATGAACAAAACTCTTGACCTCAGTTCCTACCCCTTTTCCTCTTAGCGAACACGGCCCAGCCCACGCGTTCACGAAACACTTCCCCTCAAAGCTAAGCGATCGTGACTCCACTCGTGAACGCGTAGGGAAATTTCCATTAACGACCAGTTTAGCCTACGCGATCGCATATAAGGAAACCAGATGAGCAAAAACCAGAAACTTCAGCTATTTCACCAACTCAAAACCAAGTCCGCTAACCACCTGAAACTCACACGGGGCCCTCGGGACCGCAACCAAACATACCATCAAGTCCCAAAACATCATATGAACTTAGTCGAACCCTCAAATCTCCTCAAACAACATCAAAAATATGAATTACACACGGATTCAATCCTAATGAATTTGAAATTTCCAAATTCTACAAATAATGCCGAAACCTATCAAATCACGTCCGATTGACTTCAAATTTTGCACACAAGTCATAAATGATACCACGAACCTACTGCGACTTCCAAAATTGGAATCTGACCCCGATATCAAAAAGTTCACTCCTGGTCAAACTTTCCAAAAATCCAACTTTCGCCATTTCAAGCCTAGTTCTACTACGGACCTCCAAATCACAATCCAGACACGCTCCTAAGTCCAAAAATTACCTAACGGATCTAACAGAACTATCACAATTCAAATTCGAGGTCGTTTACACATAAGTCGACATCCGGTCAACTTTTCCAACTTAAGCTTTCAATTAAAAGACTAAGTGTCTCAATTCACTCTGAATTCACTCCGGACCCAAATCAATTAACCCGATAAGTCATATAATAGTTGTAGAACACAAAAAAAGCAGAAAATGGGAGAACAGGGTTACAACACCGATCGAATCGTTACAATATTTTCTATTTCTTACAACTAAAAAATACAGATTGTTTTGTATACTTATTTACGGCTTATACTCAAGTGCCTAACATGCAAGTTCTAACTAATCTTAACCGGTTATAGTCCTAACGTTTTCTTTTTGTGCTTTCTTTTTACTTATTTCTTTTAAAAACCTAGCCAAATGAGGATGATTGCAATTATTCCTAACCAGATATGATTCAAGCTAAGGAAGAGGTTACGAAAAGGTTTTTCTCCTCGTGCTATATATAGTTACAATAATGCACTCGCCCCATTCACTTTTACTTTTTCATGTACTAAAAATATATTTTTATTTTTATGTATCAATTTTAGCAAATCAAGAGAACACCATAAAGTATATTTTTCTGTTTTACCCTTATCATTGATTCATTTCACAAATCATTTTCCAAGACTATTCATAATATTATTGTTATTATGAATTCTATGGTAAAATATATACTTTCATCTATTATTTCTTAAGGGACGTGCAAAGTCTATTGTGGACAAGTAAAAATGAACAAGGGAGTAACTACTTATTTGGATTGAAATTTTGACACCACCACTTTTATCGGAAAAAATCAAGAAAAAACACAGCAAAAAAGAACATTGTTTTTGCATTGAAATCCAATAATGTTAACGATACAACATAAATGCATTGCAATAACCAGCAAATTCATTATAATTTCACCTAGGAGAAGACCATGTATGTTTATTAATCCGAACTAACAGATGTGTAAGAGGGGGACATAATACTTTACCTTCGTCTATTCTAAATATATATATAAGGAACTAAAATATTCTTTTCTTTACATTTGGAAAGATATGTCTATAGGAATAAATTTGCAATGACTTCAGTGACAGGCCTTCCCGCAGGGGCTTGGGCCTGATGTCGAAAAGCGATTTTCAGGTTCATTATTTTTTCTAGGGGGATTACATTTATACCTGATTTTTGGGTCACGTTTTAACTTATACCTGCTTTATAAAAAAATTACAAGCGTATTCACTTTTCGCATAAATTTCAGACATAGGGGTTTGTAATAGCAAAGGTTTTCACACAAACTTCAGCATTCTAGGCTTTTTCAAAAACTTCAGCAGAAGTGCTGAAGTTATTTAGTTCATTTGTAAAACCTTCAGGATTAAATAAGCTGAAGTTTTGTCCTGGATTAATTAGTTTTGTCATCAAGCTTTTTCAAAAACTTCAGCATCTTCTGCTGAAGTTAATTAGTTCATTTGTAAAAATTTCAGCACTTTATATGTTGAAGTTTTGTTCTGGATTCATTAGTTTTGTCGACATTAGCTTTTTGAAAAATTTCGGCAGAAGATGCTGAAGTTATTAGTTTAGTTGTAAGAACTTCAGCACCCAATATGCTGAATTTTTGTCCTGGATTTAATAGTTTCTCATAAAAAGCTTTTTGAAAAACTTCAGCAGAAGATGCTTGATGCGAGGCTAGAATTTATGGTTTAACATGTTATATGCCCTACATTTTATGTGCGTTAATGATAAAAATATACTTTTTATGTGCATAATAGAGTCTATTTCATGTGTAGGTGAATTGGAGATGAAAACCAAGCTAAATGGATGCAAATACNCCCTGTACCGGCTAAATTCGAGTTTTTGAAGAGTTTACGTGTCTCCCGGTTGGAATAGAAGTCTCCTACACGTTTAGGGTTTATCCCAAACATATAAATAGACCCCAAAAACACAACTTGAAGGGGATTCGAAGAGAGGAAGTCATCAAAGTGAAGAAAAAACTGTGGATTACTACTCAGCAAAGCAAAAACACTGATTTTTATCTCCTTGGATCATTACTCTGTAATTCAATTATGCAAGTTATTTTAGATTTGATATTTATGAATATGAGTAGCTAACTTTCTTAATCTAGGGTTTTGGTGGAACCCGTTGGGGGACCAACTTATGGTGATATTAATATAGTTTGGTTGATTGTTCATCTCTATTTGTTCAACTACGTTCTTATTGTAGCTAATTGAATGGCCATCAATTAGCTGTACCTAATTAGTGTGTATCTACTTGAGAGAGAGTTCATATTAGGTAATTGTTTGAACAACATCACTCCCAGAGTATAGAAAAAAGTCATAACCGAGGGTTTTGAGGTTGGATTAGAGATAACGAT